>JAUEKZ010192800.1:0-12094 GCA_031471865.1 Melibe leonina | reverse complement strand
AGGGACATTTCACAGAGAGATGATTTACAAGGAAAAAAATATCATCTCTCAAAAAAGGTGACAAAGAGATGATTTACGGGGGAAACAAATCACCTCCAACAATCACAAAGCAGGACAAACAAACAGATAATGGCCACCGCCCATATCATGAACTATTGTGGTCCAGGGAGACCCAGGATATTCTACCGCCCTTTGTGTGCAAAAGTACTCTGTCCTTCTAGATAGCAAGTGACCCTGTAGTTAGATACCATAGTGCAAAAAAGTGGGCAGATGACCATAAGTCTGTTAGGACGACAGGCAGGACCAAGACTAAGCTAACAGTAATAGATACAAAACAGCTGTGAGTGTATGCTTGCTAGGGAGTGCTGGAAAAAGTAAGTTGGCAGGTGAAGCCAAAAGAGAAGAAACAGAGAAAGCGACCACCAGAGGTGCTTGCAAAAATGTCTTTTATCAAAGATCAGCAACAAACACATTGTAGAGTTGCTTCTTGATAAAATCTTTATGTTGCTCCTATTGCTTACATAACTACCAATAAAGACAGCATGGGTTCGCAGGAGCAAGTCTGTACGCTTGTTAGGAAAGCGCTGGAGAGAGTGCTGGAAAATGTAAGATTAAGATGATAGGTAAAGCCAAAAGAGAAGAAACAGAAGTAGCACCTACCAAAGACAATTTTGAATTTTCCAACTCGGTAAATGTTTTATATAATCAATCGAGTTATTGATTCATTTTATCATTATTGCAATCTAAAGATTCCTAATTTCTATCATATTCATATAACATTAGTTAACCAATATTGAAAATAGCCCCTGACTATAGCAGCGGAAAGCACCCATTAAACTGTCAACACACAAAGAATAAATCAATAACTTGATCAAATGAAAGCCGTGAGTAAGGTGAACAATATTGGTATTAATAAGAATCCATCCAGCGCCCAGTAACAACCAACATTGACAAACTACACCACGTTCTTGGCACATCACAAAGACATTTCACCCCCCAACTAGCATCACAAAGACATTTCACCCCCCAACTAGCATCACAAAGACATTTCACCCCCCAACTAGCAGCAGGGTAAAAGATGGTAAGTAGATAAGCCTGTTGTAATGTGCTGACGGCCAGCCCATGGCTGCAAAAAGGCAGGTCCCTGTTTGAATCTGATTTCAGTCACTTTTCAACTTCTCAATCTTTTTAATTTCTTAGGCTACGTTTCTTATAAGCACTGATTTTCCACTTAGATCTTGCTTCTTTTAACGAGCAGATGCAGGAAACACAAAGCCAAGGACTTTGAGCCTATTTGTCTAGAATGCTCATGCATAAAAAAAGGTTTTCATTCACCCCTGAATCAAATTACACAACCAGGGTGACGTATCTTGCCTAAAAGACATATGTACAAACATTGACTCTAAGGCATTGAAATTGCCACCTTTGAGTCTCAGTCTGGGTATGGAAGTAAATATGCCTTAACCATTGTGCCACTCAAGTAAAACAACTGATAAGGATGAGTTGAATTTAACATTAAAAATAGGAAAAACATTTGAAAATGATTTAAGTATTTGCGCAGCAGATTCAATATTCAAGATCAGGAACGGGGCTCTTTTAAACGAAAGTTATTACACCCCTGTCTATCTTGTATTCAGTCTTTCTTTTCTTTAAAAAAGGTGTAGTATAGCTTGGCAAATCAGGTCACACATATGTTATTATCCTTAAGGATCCCTCATCTCAAATTACATGTGCCAAACAGAATTAAAATACTCCATTCTTATTTTCACAAAGTATTCCTTGCTCACCCTAATCTGTCCAAGTAATAGACTAGAATTTGCACAGAACAACAAGAAAACTTGCAACTCATGGTTGGTAAACTAAGCTGTTTTATAGGACTTAGGCTACAATTTAGAGACCCTAGATTATTTTTCAGGAACACAAACGACACCAAGAATGATTTTTATTGCACACAATTCCTAACATCATGTGATGATAATAACATAAAGCCAACACTTTCAGTAATCGACTTCATATGCTTTATCCAGGAAGCATAAAATATACATTCCACAAAATGTATATTTACAAAAAAACACTTGAGATTAAGACAGCGTTTTTTTTTAAATGGGGAATATCTTCATTCTTCAACAAGAAATTAATGAATCACTGCTCTGTAGATTTGAAAAGAATCATACTGTATGAAAGTTACAAGATCTGGCTTAAAATATTAAGGTTCAAAAGGCATGTTAAGTAACTAAACTAGATCAAGGCCTACCAGTAAAGTATGGCATGGGCAGTCAATGATAGTGACAATGATAACCTTTGTAGGCTACATGAAAAATGAAGATCACTCTTTATCCCCCAAGAAGCAAAACATGTTGAAATTAGGAGTAAAAAACCCCAAAACCCAATAACAGTAACAGCAGCAGAGAGCACTGCTGATCCATGTGATACTTGGACATCCACCAGTGTTGTGATATACACAGATTGTCTCTTTACAATACAAGATGGAGATTTTAAAACGATCAAAAATGTCATGTTCATGTATAAAAAATTCATATTCATATGTAAATAATTAGGTAACAAGTAACAGAAATTTATAATCATTTTTCAAAATCTGACCATTTGTTTCTATGTCTCACCTCCATTTTCAGTCAGTAGTGCAAAATTATGTCTCAAAGTTTGTTATCTATGTGTCTCTGGGCTGTCTGGGATGTCATTGAAGTTAGAAGTCATTGCATGTCTAATTCTAATCTTCATGTAATGCTTCAACGTTATGCTACATAACATCTACCTCAACATGAAGCATGACAGAATGAAATATTCCTTCACCAATATTGAAGCACCTCCAAATTAGGGACATGACACTGACCTAACAACAAGTGGGCGCTTATATGACCATAGCAGTTGCAAGCGCCCTAAAACTCTCAATAAACAAACAATAACCCGGACAATGCTGTTATTTCTCAAACTACTTATCAGATACCTACATCCAAATCTTCAAGATTTGCCTGTTCTTATACCAGATGAAGAAGATTTAAGTGGACTGGCATATGACATAAGGCTGACTTCCAAGCTTCTGAAACCTGATTTATCTAGCATAAGAGCATGCATACTTTTTTATTTTTTTTTGTATATTCTGTTTGGTTAGAACCAGAACCAGCAGTGAAAGGGTGAAGAGAGTTCTTGGAAAAGTCTTTCATGGAAATCTAGTGGATGTGGAAAGCTGGACCCATTGTCAAGCAAGTTAATCCACCCGATATTAATTCCCCAATGACTTTTCCTTCTGAGGGTGTCTATACAAATAAAGCTTTTGCTACCCTTAGTGATGCAAAATCAGACAAGCAGTGGCTTCTGTGGAACCCCACAAACCACATATTGGAGACCATATGAGTTGCATTAAGACAGCGTTTAATGCTGCTACTGACATAGATAAAATTTTAGATTTACTTAAACTTGGAGACTTAGAATTCAACAACCCATGGTCAGATTTCAAATATAAATTATTTTTATAATTTTTCATCCCATGATCATGATCCTCTCCTCGTCAATTTTTTAAATACTGTATTATAAAAGAGACATTCTGTGCAATATCTAAAAGTACTCCGAATTAAGACGAATCAAAATATCAATTTATCATGCAATTAAGAAAAGCAGGATATCAGCTTTGTGATCTTAAAGCACTAATAAAATTTGGTATCCATACTTTAATTTCTGTTGATGTGAACAAATTTCATGTCAAAGCACAAGAAAACAGATAAATTCTTAGTCGACATCTCCACTTGTGTGTTTATTAAGCGAAAGCATCTGAATTGTATAAGACAAAAAATATAAGTTTGCAATGATTGTATAAGTAAACAAAAGGTCAATCAGGGTATGCGTAATATCATATCTATCTTTCTGAATATGCAACAGTCATTCAACAAACTCCTACCTTACAAGATAGATAAAGAACCAACAATGATATGAAAAAAGCATGCAAAACAAAAAGAAAAATCAAGAATCATCACATAAGAAATTGAGGGATTTTGTTTCCAGTGCACTGTTAGGGGTAGGGGTCAACAATAACAAAACTTGGTAATTCATTTGATACAATAAAACATAAAATATAACTGTAAAGTTAGTATTGATATTAATTCCTGTATATCAAAATGAAACTATTGCAGGCTGTGTTATACGAAACTATGAAAAAAATCCACCCAAAACAAGAAACCTCACAACAAATATATATCCAATTGTAAAAAAAGGCATTATATAATGTTTTAAAAAATGGGGGTAGACATATATATTGACACAGTTTTAAACAGGATTAAATAAGTATAAAATACAAAAAATAAGTGAAATACATATAAATATCATTATATCTACCGATAAAATCAATTTTGAACATAATTTTATAAGTAGCCATAGAAAAGTTCCATCAACCACAATCATTGTTTATTCACCACATGTATTTCAAAAAATGTCAGTTCAGTCTTTTCATTCTGCTTTTCCTTAACCATAATTTTCCTCACTTTGTCCTCATTTTAAGACCACTACCCCGAGAGACCATTTAATAGGTACAAAAAGGAATACAATGAAACCAATCAAAACAAAGTGCATCGATTAGCAGACTGCTCTAAAAAACCTCTTTATTGAACACCTAAGTTTTGTGGGCATTCAGATAGAAAGATAGATAGATAGATAGATAGCTGGCCTGTTAAGTAAACTCAGTTGCTTTGTTTAAAAAAAAGGGAAAACAGTTGAAGTTTAAGTAGCTATCCAAAGACAATATCATTTGTGAAAGATATTCAGATAACAGAGGGTATAAAAGTAAACATAAAAATAGTTCAGTGGAGACAGACAAAAAATTAATACCATCATAAGAGTTGGTGCATTAGAAGATTTCTTTTGAAGATGCTATTTTGCATTGCGTTTTGCAACATGCATTAGTGTATACATTAATATGTGACGGAAACTCACCAGTATAATTAGAAAGCGTTTAATATGTATATGATATGTTTTTCATTTGTTTTTTGTTCTTTTGGCTTTAAATCAAAAGCAAACAAAAAAGAATAAAAGGAGTCTCTGAACTGATTAATATGTTTGTCTAATATGAAGAGGAGTGGTGTCAGTGATTACAAGTATCATGTGTCTGTGTTGTAAGTTTGAATTGATGAACTGCTCTTTTGTTGTGAACGAGTCGGAAAGTGGCTGTGTGCATTGTCTGCATGTGTTATCTGAACAGCATGCTTCTTGTGGTGCAGCACCACTTTCTGTGTGATGTGTGTGTTTGTACTTGGTGTGTGAGCATGGTTTGTATAGACGCTCCTTTCATTGTGTGGTGATTTAAATGAGTTGGTTTATTTGATCTGTGTTCCAATGTTTGTTTAGGGGTTTACATTTGTAATTTATTTGGTTTGTGAGTGTGAGATTGCAGGGGCACAACAATATTTTGAAGATTTTGTTTAGTAAGAACCAGACCTGCTGTGAAAGGGTTAATATGTATACATTTCCTGTCTTTGAGCATGTATTGATATGTGCTGTTCATCTTGACGCATTATTGTGTTTCATGGAACTCTGCATTGTATAATTATTCATGTTTGTTTTTCAGGTTTTGTGTACTTTTTTAGATGCCTTGATTGTGTTTTATTAAGAATAAGATTTTTCATTACTTTCCAGGACATTTGGTGTTGTGTGACTTAATATGAATTGATATTGTCATGATTACATTTAATTGTAGTAGCAAGCCCCGGCTCATTTATGCCAACAAATATTTTGATGATTTACATCATTACACGTTTTGGGCCCTTGGCGTTGTAGGTAAGCTTTGCTGTTCTCTTCTCTGTCTTGTCCTCCTTCTATCCCAAGACTACTCTTGAAATGATTGTGAAATCCCTATGGTGCCCTCGGTTTAACCCAATGACTTTACTATCACTGCGTGTCTAGAGCTCTTGTGACATCCTGCCTCAACACACCTCTACACATAGATGCCAGACATCATGTATTACTGTCACAATATTCCTATAATAGTTACCAGAATGCATGAAATGGGGTATGGCCAATGATATGCAGACAGAACACAACAAAATATGGCAAGAAATGCACTCATGAGCTGACCATCAACAAACAATAGTGAATGAGTCAGTGTGAGTTAAAGCTTCTACAAGAGTTAATATTTGATTTTTTTTAAAATAATTTTTGAAAAATCATATAGCCATTTTCTTTCCATCCCAGATACTATAAAGTGAGAGTAGGTATACCAAAGGGGCATGTCTGATATGTATGTATGTGAATAATTTCTAAAACGCTACCTCTCTCTTTTGTTACTTATTTAAATAACAATGTATAAGGAAAATTTCCCTGCCATATTCAAATTTGAGCATAAAACATGTTGCATACAAAAAGAACCGATATATCACCCCTAAAGAGGCGCACCATGCACTTTTATGGCAGATAAGTAGGGGATGAAATTAACACAAATCATAAAAGAATCAAAAGGGTGCGGCTTAATTGTGCATTTTCATTTATGGATTTTTAGCGCACAATTGACAGTCAACAAATGTGTATTAACGTGTGCATTGTGTGTTCTTAGTGTAATAAAAGGCTATTGGACATTTTTTTTTTTTGGTTGAATTGCAGAAGGCAGTGTTATAATTATCACGGAAGGAGTTTTTTGTGTTTTTTTTACATACGTCAGGACTATGTATTAACAACCAGTCTGGTAGGGGGTTGGTGCGCTTGATGGGAAAATGCATCATGTTTAGATTTTAGATTACAATAAAAATTTTAAAAACCTCTATTTTGTAGTAAAAAAAAAAAGTTCTAAAGAAAAAAAAGGAAGGAAAACAATTTCCATCAGCTTTCCAATTCCCTTAAGCAAATGAAATAAAGAATTACCATAAGAACATGAGCCAATTGTTGATTGAACTTAAAACAATGTAGCTACCTTGTAAAAGTTTTTGAATTCACAACCTCATTTTTGTATCTACCAGTACTCCTATTCGTTCTTTAACTTTAACATGGGGATTACAACTTGCCAAATATATTGCACAACTTTACATTCTATAATCACACTAATAAGAACCAATAGTTTTGAGCTTAACATAAATGGTCCACCCTTCCAATAAACAAAGCAAACAGCATGCATAGTAAAACATAACACATTGATTTTGTATTGTTCGTTCTCATTTATAGGTGTTTTTCATCAGCCCTTAATAAGATTCTCTTAAAAGTGATTCTTTTTATCGAAAAAAAAATCAACCAAGATTCTGCTTTCTCTGCCAAACAAGCATATTCATAATGAAATACACATATTACAAAAAGCAACACATTCTCACTATGTGTGATATTTATATCATTATTACACTTTAAAAAAGAAAAAGTAGACATTCTCATTAGTCACACACACACTCACTCACACACACTCACTCACTCACACACACACATACACACACTCACTCACTCACACACACACACATACACACACACTCTCATTTTCATGAAAAATACTCATTTTCATCAGCCATGCCAAAGTGAGTATGGAATAAACCACTAGTTCAATTTTGATCTTTAACTTTAATGACACATTTGATCTGCACGTGTTTAAAGCTAACAAGCACTTAATTATTATATTCAAAGCCAAAGATAGAATTTCAGATTATTATTGCCTATATTCCTCAAAATTGGTCGCTAAAATATTCTTTGAGTTCTGTGATCATTTATTACTGCCATAATCCACACAGCATCAGAAAATGATGCTCATCACGATAATGATGAATATCGCAAATGCAACCATCAGAAAAACACCGACACAAATCCTCCTCCTTCGCTGTTGTGCCAGCATGAATGGACTGGTGGCAACAATCTGCCCTTGAGCCTGCATTCAAGATTGCATAAAATGATAAAAATGAAAGCACATATCATCATCTTATGCTCTTCCTTGACCATGCAGATAAAAAGAGACCCTAGAGGCTGTAGTACGATAGACAAAGTATTAATCTTAAATCTTTCTGAATCTCACATTTACAAAATCTTTCATAACACATCTTTTTTATGCTTTAAAAAAGTTCACAGGACATCCTAAATAATTATAGTTTTATCAAATTAAACCTGCTCAATGATTAATATTTGACAAAGCAGCAATGACAGAGCTTTTAAATATTGCTTGACTTTGATAAAAGTCTTAGAAATTTCAGGAGCTCACTTTTCATGAAAAACTGAAAAAAAAAAAAAAAAAAAAAAAGTGATCATATTGTTTATATCAAAAGCCTAAATGTAAGAATACAATAAATACAGTACACCTCGAATATAAAAACTCAGACTCAATATTTAACAATTTAATTGTTGCAAACAGCGAATGAATAGAAGAAAAAAAAGAAAAAAAAGTATCAAACCTTCCCTTTTATCTTCCACTGCTATTTGGCTACACAGCTTCTTAGCACAAGATTTGTCAAAACAAGGAACGTAATCATGTAGTGATTTGAATGTTTTGCTCATATCCTTGACTCCAGCGAACTCTGCATCCAACAAACTATCAAATCTGACCCTCGTCGTATCCAAGGTCACTTTTTGAACAAATAAACTTTATGAATATAAATCAACAAAAAAAAGGAAACATTTTTAAATTCACACACACTCACCATTGCATAAGTTGTACCTTGGGGGTTGACCACAGTCACCTATGAGAGAAAAATTGAGCAATCCATATAAAAAAAAAAGAAACTCAATTATATTTTTTTTACATATGCACATCAGTATGTAAAAAAGGAACACATAATGAGTATTTATGTGTTATTATTTTACTCAACACCTTATACTCAACACCTTATTTTCTTATATATATGCTTATTTACCAATAATTGGAACACTTTTTAAAACATAAAACTGCCATAAAATTAAAGCAATCGTAAAAAAACAACTTTCAAGGACACATTTGTAAAAATTTTGTGTGCATATCTGTTTTATATTCTTTTTAATTTTATTTATTACCAATTAAATGAAAATTTTCAAAAAAGATATGACGCTTATATTTTGTGTGTAATTATTTAAAAAACTAAAATGCCTGTGATTTCAATAATAGGGAAGAAAGTTCTTTTTTCAATACTAATTGTCGACAGACCCCTCTCAGGAAGAAAAGGATACTCACAGTATTCTGGGTGTAGGCATTCTGTCCTGGCACTTGGTAAGTCTGCACAACAGGCTGCCCTCGATATCCTGGTTGGAGAGGCTGATGAAGTCCTGCTGGATATTGCTGAGGGTACGATTGACCTGATATAGCTTGGGTAGATAAGTATGGAGGCTGTTGAGGGGGCGGGTACTGGGCTGCAGGAGCAGGAGCTGGAGCTGGAGCTGGATATGGGGGTTGTGCAGGTGTGGTTGGATATGGCGGCTGACTTTGATAATCCATCTCCGCAGGAGGGGCTGAAGCCATGATGGCTTCATTATATGAAGGGGGTTGTTCTGGTAAATATGAAAACAAGGAAAATTAGTAAAATAAAATATCCAGTAAATCTACAGTATAGGTAAATTTCTATGACATTTCATTAAAAATATAGTTCTGCTGAAAGTGGGTGCTGTCTGTGTTAAGATTGGGCGAGATTCATTTGCCTACAAAATCTTATCTATGGTTATATTATCAAGTATTTTATTTCCATGTGACAATTTTGAAATTTTGGATTGGCGTTGGCAGAAAATACCTAATTAGGTATCAATGTGAGGGCCTTCAAGTTTCTAGAAAGAAAAAGGGCTGTTATTAGTCTTACTTAATTTGAGATTAAAAAAAGTACTCCGAGACGAGCCCAAACCCACACAGTTAAGAAAGACCAGA
Organism: Melibe leonina; assembly: GCA_031471865.1. Taxonomy (NCBI): domain Eukaryota; kingdom Metazoa; phylum Mollusca; class Gastropoda; order Nudibranchia; family Dendronotidae; genus Melibe; species Melibe leonina. The sequence continues at coordinate 2,307 of JAUEKZ010192800.1, read as the reverse complement.
ACACTCTTACCTTAATACTTAACTTCTCCTGATTATGTAATAGGATAACAGAAAGAAAATCAAGAAATTTACTACAATAAACAAAAAGTATTGCAGCTAGGTATTAATATACCAGCAAAGATCTGTTAATGCTTTTTTATTCTGCACAATGAAAAGAAGATATCTAGGCGGTTCAGTTGGTAAGATATCGGAAACCTTTTGCAAAATGGCTGAGGCTACAAACACTTAAGTGTTTCTAGTTTCACAGGCTAGAAGCACTTACTGGTTACTTGACATAAATGCCCCACAACCTGACTGAAAGCACAAATGTGTACTTTTCTAGACGGGTTATATTGTTTATGTTGTTTGTTGTGTGAGAGAATAGGGTGTTTCAGTTTATTTCCCGAAAAATTTTAGAAAGTATGTTAAGGAATCATAAGACGTTAGTCTGCTATTAAAAGTGCGATTTTCATTGGCTGTTACAAAATGGTGGCACTCATTTTAGTTTTTCAGTATATTTGCATGTGTCGCTTGTCTCATTTACGAAGTTTTTTCTCTGATTTGAGTTTAAAAGAAGTATCTTTTAAAAGAATTAACGTCTGTAGCTTCTAAATATCCTTTTTCTTTCGACAGTGAAAAATGAGACGAAAATCTACATCTGAGTGTCAGTTGAAAAATCCATTTTACGTATGACGAACAATAGACTTGTCCGTAATCTCCATCAACATCGTAAACTTCAAACTCACCATTTTTACCCCTTGAACAACAAAATATACCAACCGAAGTCCTTTTAAATTGTATTTTTGAATTCCAAATACATAAATATCTACATACTAGTTCCCAGTTTAAGAATGATAGCGCTGTTATGAAATATTATATCGACCGATAGTTATGTCTCAAAGTGTTGGTGTTGTGATGAACTTTTTCTTGTATGGTATCTTTTTCTTCAGAGTTTGAAAAAAGACAAAAAAAATCAGAGCATGAATTAAACTTTGCCCCGTGCCAATATTTCCTAAATAAGATAGCGACTTCGTTAAAATAAATTTAAAAAAAGGAAAAATCAAATAATCGAACCACGGCCGTCACGGTTATAGCGCTTATACCTAACCACTAGGCCACCTGGGAACTGTGTCAGAGGACTATTCAATGAGCTAATGAAATATAGAATGGTGAGTTGCAGATGGTGTCTCCCAATGTAGCCTGTGGGTCTAGCAATGTTGCCACTTCGTTGCAAAATTGTCCAAATTACTGGGTTCAGTCATTCAGATTATAGAGATAGACGTGATTCTCATCCAGCGAGGGCTCTGCTCTAAAACGTGTGCAAAGAGACCAAAGTGAAGTGCGAGAGTGAGAGGTATCAAAGTTGCCCAACACATGCAAAGAATGATGAAGCAATTAATCATTGCATACGCCTCTCATTCAAAACATAAGGATGTCACCTGCCGTGACGCGATAGAGATTCTAAGGCCAATCATTCATTTTACCCGTCTTAATAGACCACATTTTTACAGGACTGTAAAAATAGCCTTAGATTCCAATTTCATAAAACTATTATTCATTGAAAATTGTAAATTGTAAGTCTGTCGTTATTTGCAACCCAGGTGAAAATACACAAAAGTGTTATTTGCACCCGGTTGTAACAGCGAGAGTAACCTGGCCACTGAGCCGCCTAGAACCTGCATTTAAACGGCTGATATAATCTTCCTACAAATAATTCTCTTGCCGATAATATCAATCTTGTAAGTCAAATTGAAATTCAACATGTTTTCCATTCAGCAGCGCTAGGTAGAAAGGAAAAAATTACCCCATAACATTCATTGCCGATGCGTAAACGTCATATGATAAATAAAGCATTCTCATTGGTCTACATTAATAGAAAATAAAATGACATTTCAAGTGGTCTATTTTTAGAGCCTGTCTTTTTTTATACCGGGTGAGTCCTTGACGAACAATAGACTCTTCCGTAGTCTTGATCAGCATCGTGACTTCAAAATCACCAGTTTAACCCCTAGAACAACAAAATAGACAAACCAGTCCTTTCCATAAATAATTTTGAATTCCTATTGCAATTACATGAGTTCCCAGTATCACGAACATAGCGTTATCATGAGATTAGATTGACCGATAGTCTTATCTATTTTATGTCTCAAAGTGTTGGTGTTGAGATGATCTTTTATCTGGTATGGAGCTTAAAAAAAAATAATCAGAGTATGATTTTTGCCCTGTGTCAACATTTTAGGAATAAAATATCGGGTACTCCTGTCGGAGTGCGGTCCCTAGCGGCCATATTGTTTATTTACCCCGGAGCTTTGCCAGATATTTTCTGAC
>JAUEKZ010192788.1:0-15138 GCA_031471865.1 Melibe leonina | reverse complement strand
CCCACAGGCGGACGTAAATTTATACAAACCAAATCTACGTTCATCAAATCAGCTGAAGCCTACACATGCCTTTGAAGCTTTACAAAACAGGCAGGATTAGAAGACAGGACTGCCTGGTTGTGTGACTGATTGTTTTGACTGGAGCGTTGCCAACTTTGTGTTGTTGACAAATTCATGACACACTTGATAGCTGCTAAGTGTGTGTAGGCTCAGTCTGTGACTGTGTAGGGACAAGCAAGGACTGAAAACACAAAAAAAGGGGGGGGGGGGAGGCTGTGAAATTGGTTATTTTATTCAGATTAAAAAAATAATGGCAATATTACTCTTACCATTTATATTGCAATAACTTTTATCATGTAATTTTTTATGTATGAGTATTTTTCTTTATGATGAAATTGTGTGTGGATTAGTTTGTCATTTTAGAATTATTTGTGTAAAACAGGATAAGAATGTGAAGTGTCAAAAATGGAGCATATTGTGGTATATATATGTGTGTATTCTTTTTTTTTTAATTCCCAGATTTGAGGAAGAGGAGGAAGAAATAGAGGAAGACGACATTGTCAACCCCACATCCCAACCTGTGAACAGAATAACATCCTTAGCTGACCAGTCAGAAATCTTAGATTTGTAATTGAATGGAATTTGAAAGATGAAAGTGACGTGTTGATGTATGCGGTACAAACATTGCCTGTACTGGGGGGGATATCTGTCTACATGTCTGTCTGAAAACAATTGCACATCTGGTGTTTTTCAGCTTCCAATGGTTGCTTTGCCACGAGGTTTATAATGATCAGAGCGTTTGGCCCAGAGGTAGAAAGGTTAAGAGACCCTTTTTCAGCTCTTTTGACAGCGTACCTAGAAAGCGATCATAATGAAAAAGTTGTTGTGTTTCAATTCGATTTTGTTTGAGCCGTAAGCATCAAAGACTTTTTTGGAGAGGTATTGCACATAATAGAAAAACGTGCTTGTCCTAAGGTAGATAGATATCCATTGAATGGCCTTGGGCATGGGAGAATAGTCGTGATATTTTTAACTCTGGGGCGTATTTTAGTCCTGTCCAGATGTTCTGCAAAGCTTTATTTATATTCCAATCACTGTCGTTGTCTCTCATTTCCTCTCTCTCTCTCCCTTTCTCTCTCCCTCTCTCTCTCTTTCTCTCCCTCTCTCTTTCTCTTTCTCTCTCCCTCTCTCTCTCTCTCTCTCTCTCTCTCTCATTTCACACTTTTCCAAGTCCTTATGTGTCTTTTCAGTTCAGCCTTCATTCTTCTTCTTTCCTTTTTTTTCTCTTTTCAAACTTTTTCGCTCAGCTTGGGTCCGCCTTTAATTTCAGCCGTGGACTTACTGTTTAACTCATCATTTCTCTTTTGAGAGCTAAAAAAGGATTCAAGACCAAATAACTTTTCTTTTTTTTTTTTTTTTTTGAAAGATGACAGTTGGCAGTTGGGGGATGGAATGGGGAATTTTCTGTGATCCAATAGTGTCTGATTTAAAAAAAAGATTTGGTGAGAATAAACCGATATTAGCAAAGGAAGCTGCACATTTTAAACTGGAAAAATGAGGCGTCTTGTTTCTGAATTGTTAACAGACAGTGAAAAGATGATGTGCAAGGGTTAAGGTTTGAAACCAGCATGTGTAGCCTGCCATCGTAGTGATCCTCATTTTATCCATTTCAATACATGATGTTTTGTAGTGGTGAGTGTTTTGGCGTAACCATTTCACAGTGAGGTCTGATTCTAACCCAACTGAATATGCAAAATCTTTAAAATCAACGTGTTCTTATACCAGATAAAGCAGATTTCATGCTTTTGGCATATGTCAGTTCACTGAAATGTAAATTCATCTGGTATAAGAACAGGCAAATCTTAAAGATTTTGTTGTCCTTAGCATTGAAAGAGTTGAGGTCAATTTCTTTCAGACAAGATTTTAATCAGATCTTTCACAAAGTAAGGGGGAATTACTGGGCAGTGTAATCAGCGATAGTGATAAAGGGTCAAACGCACATTTGTACATTTTCTCATGATGACGGAACCAATGCGTCGACTGTATAAAGGAAGAGCTATGGAAGGATAGAATGACTGTGAGAAAGACTGACCATGGGAGTGATTCAATTTCAGATAGAAAAAATAATGAAGGAATAACAGATACTATTGCTGATGCAGATCATTTTTTTTTTTCATATAGATATACACTGTATTTATTATCATTGATGTTGTTTTTCAGCCTGTACTTGTGACATTTTTACCAACTATTACTATGACGAACAGAGAGGACAGATGCCATAGTCATGCTTTTCTGTTACTGAGAAGAAAAAAAATAATGTATGATTGAATTGAAATTGAAATTGAATTGAGCAATACCAGGGGGTCTGCTGTGTTTGGGGCACAAAGTCATTCATTGGTTCATGGGTGACGAGGTAGGACTTTATAGCATTTTATACAAACAAAGCAACAACTTTGACCAATCAGTTCCCTGCCCTCTCCAAAACCTGAAAAAGTTAATATGCAAAGATAAGATATACAGCTCTCACATGAGGAGTATAATATAACACGTACCATAATATAGTATATAATACATACTCTATGATATAGATGACATATCTTTTTTATTATACATTTTTTCCAACCCCTCCATATTTTTTTTTTTTTTTTCTCCAAATCTTCTACATTTCACCTTTGAAATGAAATTCTGTATTATTTCACATCTACGTATAGCGTATAGCACCATTTGTTTGTTTTCAGGGTTCTTATAGACAGAACACACTAGCACACACACCACTACTCTCATAAACTGTAAGTTGAGTTAAAGTTGTTGATTTGGTGGGTTATCTTCATAGGGTAATTAACAAGTTTGGTTAAGCAATCTAATTTTTGCACAATGAACTACTGACTGTGTCATATACAATACATTGATCTGGTGTACATACATACATGTTTTTATTATACGACTCATTTTCTGTGTTATATAATACGTTGAGTAATATACAGGATGTCTCTTTTACTATACAGGATAAAGAATTGAAAAGGAGAAAAAATAATGACATTTAAAAATAATTAATGTTTTGTCCTTGTCCTCTACTACTGGCCTGTCAACCACTCCCCTTGTTTGACCATGATACCCACTGGCCTAGAGACTCCCTACCCCTCCCCCTCCCATTGTCTAAAGTACCTCACCCCCTCCCTGTTCTACAAAAGAATTAAGCCTTTCACTGTTATGGTATTAGCTATTGAATGCTCTTCTTAAGTTGTGTTATCGTGTGTGTGTAGGCACTGCTAGGTACATACCGCTCTCTTGTCTTATTCCTCTGTTGATGAAGATTGGACAATGGCTATTCCTTTGTGTACACATCAATTCTCTACACACATCTTCCCCCTTAGTTTTAGAATGTGTCTAGTGACTCGTTTGAAAGATGTGTCATGTTGCATGTTATTTCTAAATGCATCATCCTCTTTTGTAATTTGTAAAAAGCGCATCGAGCAATTTGGTGGAAATGGGCATAAAAAATGTTATCCATCATCATTATTATTATTATATTACGCGGGTCCCTGTTTGATAAGAATAATGTAGAGGATTTGTGGTTACTAATTGTGGCATCAGGCCCAGCACGACTACTGCGGTACCTGTCACTGTCATCAGTTGTCTGGGGTGTCACAGAAGCTGCTGCTTGTCAAATCTGCAAGATGTGCTTCAAATGTACGCCTTTGGTAATGCTATACCCCACTGGATGCAGTACTAGTATTAGTACAGACTGAAAGATTCTTTTAGTAACATGGAAAACTTCCTTACAGGGGACTTGATATCTGAGAAAATAATTATTGGATAGGTGCATGTATGGTGGGGGAGTTTGATAGAGAGAAGAGGAGCCAGGTTGATAGGGTTGTCTGTTGTGGCTATGCGATTGTCACTTTGATGAGGGCAAGCCATCACTGAGGAAAGCATATATATTATTCAAACACTACTTGGCACTACTGACTGTTAACAGTCGTTCTGACTTAAAGACCTTGAATTTGGCAACCGATGGTCAAATTTTCTATACAACCGTAACAACTGGTACTGACATAAATGATGATAAATTTCTGATAGATGGATTTGTGTATAAATTGTCATAATTTTTTCTCTCCCTTTTCTATTCTAAATCCCTGTATTATGATGAAAGAGACATCCATTTTGTTCTCTTGTCTACATTTGTTCCTTTTGCTATTTCATCGTACATGACGATGTGTTTATGGTTACTTTGTATGAACTAGTTTGTTATCGACTTTGAAGCTGAGATCTGGTTTTTGGGTGTTTTTTTTTTTAATTTGATGTTATTTTAGTTGTTAACATATCAAGCTTGTGTCAAAGACTGCCATTTTATACTGTAGTATTAGTTTATAATTATACTTGTACCAACTCGTTACCCTACATTACATATTGCTGTGAAACCGTAACCCTCTCACAGCGAGGTCTGATTCTAACCCAACTGAAATATGCAAAATCCTGAAAATGTATGTTCCTAACCAGATAAATCAGATTTCATTGAACTGACATATGCCAAAAGCCTGAATTTCAGGCTTTTAGCATATGTCATATTACTGAAATCTGATTTATATGGTATAAGAACAGGTAAATCTTGAAGGTATTAGTGTACTTAGCATTGAAAGGGTTAAAGTTTGACTATCATGGAAGTCTCAAAGCTGTTTTTGTTATATATAAAAACAGGGCACAATATATTTATTTCACAGTGATGGTATGTTTTTGGGGTGTGAGGTAATGGGAGGGGAATGTCTATTATCTAGATTTTTGTGTCATTTTAAAAATCAGGTCTGCTTGTATTTCTGAGTGGAGTATGCTAGAGAGCTTGGTTCTGTTACTGTTAAGGCTGGAGAAGAAACGAGTGTTGTAATCGATCAATGCATTTCAAAGTTTACAAAGAATATCATCATATCTATCCAGTAATCGTTTCACTCCTTGCATTCGTGCCAGGAAGAAGTTTATTCTGAATCTGATTTTGTAGCTTTGGTCTTGGAAAGGAGGAAAAAAACCCAGAGTGATACTGACAGTGCTTTATTAGCCTATGGAATATGCATGAGGCGTCAATTTAAAATCATATCATTTATCATCATGTTTTTACAGTATACACTCATCGTGTACTTGTAGCATGTATTTGCTTTATATTGATACAAATTGATATAATATACATTATCAGAGTTGTAAGGGGCTCTTCTCTTAGTTGCGACTTTATTGAACTTTGCCACTTTAATTAAAAACAATGTAATCATCCTTAATAACCAAACGTATTCTGGTTGTGTGTGTAATGACTGTGGTATATGTCATTGTCTGGAAGACAGATATCTAGAGATGCTGAAAGAATAGAGAGAGCATATGAAAAGGAAATTCTATTCTAGAATTGTTAGAACGTTTGCAAAATAATTGTCTTTTTAGTGATATTGTTTACTGTGTGAAAACATGTTTTTTTTTTTATAAGCAAGACTGTTAAACCATGTAAACATTGTTTGAAGTTATTAAGTTTAATATGATAAATTGTATTTTGTAAGTTAGTTGTATCAGATATTGTGTTTTGTGTGGGTCTTGATCCCCAGTATTGTTATTGTAACAATTGAACTATGTCGGTCCTATACTATTTAGTTTTAGGTAAGACAAATGAAGTTGTGCAATCAATGAAGAAAATTTTGATCTTGAATGAATGTATTAATACGAGGAATTAGATGTTTATAATCCTTGTAGACAAACGGAGCGTAATTTGTGGTATTGTGTCATTGGACGCCTTCAGTGGTTGAGGCGTTTTCCCAGAATTTTGTACTCTGGAAATGCCAGGTGATCGGTTTTGTCATATTTTATACAATCAGGAGGGGTTCAAGTTTAAGAGACATTTTTATTCAATCTGAATAAGAATACAAATTTTTTAATGGTTTGGAGATGGTGACGCGTTTCATCGGATAGCGTTAGTTGTGTGTTTTTGTCTTCGAGACTTTTACTCTACATGAATATTCTTTTCAGGTTTCCAGCGTTTAGTTTGTGTTGAAATATAAGCTATAAACAATTAATTCTATATGTTCTTAATATATTGCTATTATGAGTAAAATGCACCATGGGAAGAAAGTCATTTTTTCTCCCAATCTGGCTGACCATTATGAATTTTAATTCCTCTTGTGGTCGACAACTTTCATTGTTTGCTGCACTAAGAGGCGCAATAGAATAATTTAATTGAATAATTCATCAACAATTTAAATCATTCAAGTATTTCAAGTCTGTAGGCACTTAGAAAAACTAGGCCAGTTTTTATTTTTTTGTTTTGTTTGTTTAAACATTTTATTAAAAATAGATTATATTATATTGTATTGTATTATTATTATTCTTTTAAATGCAGCATTGTTTTTGTGCTTTGTCTCATGGTGGCAATAATCTCCTTGATGATGATTGGTTCTGTGATGTATTCCCAACGACCATTGATACGACTTTTTCTTCTATTTCTGACTTTGATTGACCTTGTTGTTACGTTATGTGAAAAAAATTTAATCCTTTTCTGATTATGATGTAGAGTAGATTGCATTTGATGAGCAAAAGTTGTCTAGCCATAATTTCAAGCAAGTCCTGTATACTGTTGCTATGGCTGACTTTTCATTGAAAAGTATTTATCGAATTGACTTCTGCTCAGAGTAAAAATGCCATACTCCATGTTTGGCAAGATTCCCTGAATCATCTTTGCAACCTGTGCGTATTAAGTACAGGTCTGTCTGTCATTTGTGCTTTACCAATAATGATTGAACTTGTTTCTTGTTGACTTTGGAATTGAGATGTTGTGAAATCCCTGAGGCCTTATCTCTTTTACATGTCTGAAACTTTTACTGATTTTCTAAGAAGTCATATTTATAAATTTTACAACCTACGTATTTGCACATTTTGTCGTATCTCAGGTGTATCCTTAGTCTTCTTCCTTGTTCTTAATGAAGTTTTTAAAATTTCAAACTGTTTCATACAACAATAGCCCTCATTTAGGTCATATATCAATTTGGTGGTTTATCATGATGTGAGGATTTTCATTAAAAAAAAACCCCAACATTTGAACAATTAGATAATTTACCATTTAATATTGCATTGTTTTGTAAAGAATTGTCTATTTAACTCATTCCAGGTGTAATTTTAAACCCATTTTTTGTTGTTGTAATTAACTCAAAGCGACTCGAAATATAGGCAATGGTATGTGAGTTAAAACTGATGCTTTGTAAGTTATTAAGAGACAGATTAAGTATCAAAGAAAAGTTGATTTCAAGAGCTTGCTATTTCCGTAAAAGAGATTGGTGCACTGTGTGAGAGGAAGGAAAGGACTTTGAATTTGGTTAGAGAGAAAAAAATTGGGGAAAAAAACGAAATGGGCCCGTTTGTATTGGTTCTCTTGTTTCGGCGACTTTTTTCTCTTGTTGAGGTAGAGTAGAGTACGTAGAGGGGGTCTGGACCCAGATGGGATCAATGTCAAATCCTCGACACGGACATGTTGTGACAAAAGTACACACATCTTCATGTTGAAGACTCTCTCACATCATTCTATTTATACACCTACCCATAATGCTCTTCTATGAATATTCAGTTTTTTTTGTCTGTTTCACAAAGTTTCAAATGTTGTTGTGTTTGGTGCCTTTTTGATACAGTTTGATAACTTTGTTTGAGTCGTGCATATAAAATGTAGAAATTCACCACCTGCTACTTCCAAGATCTGATATCGATGCTCCACTCAATATCCATTTTGGGTAAATAACAAAAGTTAAATAGCTTATTATGGAAAAATTAAGTTTATTGTGTTTCATGTTTATGATTACTTTAAAATTTTCATAGAATCTCAAAAAAATGAACAAAATACTTTTTTTTAAAAGAATGCTCTTCTGATGATATTTCTTTGCTCTTTTGAAAGCCAAATTGTTCAATGTAACCCTGTATGCTGTATCTACTTAGTCGTCGTTTGTTGTCTCTCTCTCTCTCTGTCATTTGGTCCGGTTATCGTTCACTCAAGGCGGTTTTACAATTGCTGGCAGCTATTCCAATCTGCTTCTTTGTTTGTATTTTTGTGTGTATTATTAAAGGACAAAACATAAGAAATGAAGTACACAATGCAGGCTGATTAATTATTAGGGTTCATCAATTTGGGGACTTTGTTTTGTATACGTTTATTTTAGTGTGTGTGTGCAATACTCGTTCTTTTCTCCATCTTTTATTGTAGCATTATAACTGACCCGACCTTGGCAGCCGTTTGGGATGGGGGGGGGGGGGGGGGGGGGGGGGGTTGGGGGTTGGGGGACGGGCGGGGGGTTTTACTGTTTCATATTGAAAGAGAACAGGTTTTTGCAACCATTTTAATAAAATTGAATTTATGAAAGTTGACAATTACTCAACACTTAAAAACTTTTAAGAGTTTTTAACTGTACTGATACTGATAATTTTTTTTAATTTGCTTTATTTTGTGATTAGTCTTATTCAGTGTGTTTTTTTTTCAATTTAGTTATTTCGATTGTTTTAATGTTAAAAATAAAACCATCTGCTGATTTAAAATACATTACTCGAGTGTTTCTGTATTTTTTACCTGAACTGACCTCTGAGCCTGATATTATTGGAAGTTTGTCATAATTTCTACTGCTGCAATCTACATGTAGTTAACCCTTTCACAGAACACAGTGTCAAGATTCTCGTGTTCTTGTACTAGATAAATATAATTTAAGTGGACTGGCATATGCCAAAAGCCTGAAAAAGCTGTGCTTTGCCTATCATCTTTCTTTCCTCCGTGCTCTTTTCAATAACCATAGACACACTGCTTAGTTTTGGATTCTTTTTTTTAAAATCAGTCTTACACGACAGATTTTCTTTTCAATAGTGGATGTGTGCTGATATTTTTAAAATGTTTTTCATATTTTTAATATTGTTTGTTTCGTATTAATGAAGTGAAGATTGAGAACAACGAGTTAGGGAGGCTGACAAACTGTCAAAGTCCAAATAGGAAATAGAATGTAAGGTTGTAAAACATACACTGGATGGTTGAATTTTTTGTTGGAATATTGTGTGCTGTTGTAGAGTAAGCGTTTAGGTCTCAAATTTTACAATTGACATACTGGTTTGTTCGACACCTAGCGAGTTGTGTGTTGTTATCTCCAGCTATGTGATCAAGGTTTTCTGTCTTTTTGAAAATCAATTTTAGTTCTTCTCTCTTTGTTTTTGTCATGTAGAGGTGATAAATAAATTGGGATTTATTTTTCTTTGTACCCTATATTAAAAAAAAACATTTCCGTGATAAGAATGCATTTGCAATTGATTTTTTGTTTCGTGCCCATTTTATTTTAACCCTTTCACAGCGAGGTCTGATTCTAACCCAAGTATGTTTTCCTATTCCAGATAAATCAGATTCCAGTGAACTGACATATGTCAGGCTTTTGGCATATGTCAGTTCACTTATATGCGATTTATCTGGTATAAGAACAGGCAAATCTTGAAGACTCTGGCGTCTTTAGCGGTGAAAGGGTTAAAATGTTCAAGTATTGTAGAATGCACATTACTGACTGTCGAATAAATGTATGGTTACTTCCCTTGTATTACCATTCATTGATTTCGTGAAATGCTCTGTTACTGTTATGCAATGCCCCTCAAACTGAATGGCAGCCTGTCAGAGGTTTTTATCTTTTATAGAATTTGTCGTTAGTCCATGAATATATTTCTCTCATAATAAGCCATTTTGACCTTCACGTTTAAAGCCCTTTTTAAAAAAAAAATTGATTGTGGATGATTGAAGACTCAAAGTGTTTTTTAAACTATCCTTTCATTTCACTTTTTATAGCCAGTCGTACAGGACAGGAAACCTTTCAAGGAAAAAATGATGGAGCTTTGGGATTTAAACTTTGTCAAATTCTTTTGTGTGGAGTTTAAAAAATATGTTGAATTCAAAGATTTTATTGTTTCTCTAAAATTATTGAATGATTAAAATCTTGGTTGTTTTATTTAGAGCTGCTTATTTGTCAATAAGAAATCCAAGGATTTGTGCACAGGTACAGACGAACTGGTTTTATTTATGTTTGATCATACTTATATTTATATATGTATAATCTGTAGTCAGTTTCTTTATTGGAAATTCATATTTTCGGTTTGTTTCGGTTCATTTTCCTCCCCTAACGAAATGCTGCATCATGCAGTATCTGGGCCAAGCTCTGTGTCTGGTTACAAATGGAGCAATGGGACATGTGATACATCTCTGTAGCCACACATAGCCAATCACAGAGCCAGGAGAGAAACTTTGGATCAAGACCAAAGCAAGCAGGTGATCAGCTTGCTCTGTTAAGTTTTTAATGGGTTTAGGAACCAGATATTTGGGTTTTTTTAATTTTGAAATAGCCATACAGTTTCCTTTGCCTCTGTGTTGATAAAGATTGATGAAAGTTTTTTTTATGTGGTTATAGATGTGATTGGTGTGTGTCTATTCATGTGTGTGAGTGTGTACATATACGTGTGTATGCATGTGTACATGTGTGCATGCTGATCTTTGATTGAATACATGCTGTTTTATCATGCCCCTTTTTTTAAAACTGCCAAGTGCTTGATACTGATATGTATTATGTATCTACCTAGCTTTCAACTAATTTTTAGGAGGTTGCATTATTTTTAAATGACGGGGTTTTGAATAAAACATTTTCTCACCATTTATTAAGACTATTTTTTTTGTTACATACAGCTTTTGGTTTTATTTATGGTTCTTCAATCTTTGAAAAGGTGAACTGCGGATGGTTAGTGCTTAGGTTCTGTTTCTTCTATTTTGGCTTTATCTATCTATCATCTCACTTAACCCGCTCACCGTTTTCAAACTACTAACAAGACATCAATATAGGTATTCAAGATTTGTCAGTTCCTTTACCAGATTTCAGTGAACTGACACGTAGAGTAGAGATGGACACACAGTACACGAATTAACTGTGGGTAGATAACCCTGAGTGGTTTTGCTTAAAAATTTTACTATCCAGAGTTGTCTACCATTACCACCTTGACCTTTTGGGACTGAGTGAGTTCATCCTCTGACTCTGTCAAAGGGCGATGGAAGTAGAAGTAGAATATTCTGGGTCTCCCTGGACCACAATAGTGCATGGTGTGGGTGGTAGCCATCATCGGTTTGGGTGTCCAGCTTTGATGTTTGTTTTCGGTAAATCATCTCTGTCACCTTTTTTGAGAGATTATAATTATATTTTTTTCCTTGTAAATCATCTCTCTGGCAGGGTCAAAGTCAGGCTGTTCTTTTAACTAGCCTATCATCTTACTTTCCCCTGGGCGCTTATATGACCAAAGCAGTTGCAATAAACAAACATATTGTATGCATATTTTATACATTCATATGCACAAACAACACAGGTGATGACCCCAAAAACAGAGAAACAAGAGAGAACAAAGACGATTCCATTAAACCATCAAATTTACACACAAAAAAACAGAGAAAAAAACCAACTGCATTCAAGGGAGCTTTACTTAACTATTTTATTTATCACAATATCAATACCCAAAAATGAACTGACATTTTAAAAACACATGATATATTTTCATGAATCAGTTAAAAGTAAAGAATGAAAATGTAGACAACATAAAAATACCAATATACAATTTTTCATTATCAACTCATGAAGTACCGTACATATCAACAGACACGAGTAACTGTAACTGTACTTCACGCGTTGTCTGTTGTCGTTGCTCACTCCATCCAACAAATGCCAAAACAGTTTTACTTACTAATTACCGTACACAACATAGCATTGGTGACTCAAACATGCCGTCAAATAACCAGAGGTAAGACAGACTATCATGATCCTCAACACACACGAGAAACGAAGACTTCAAACTATGTACACACACCTTGTACAGAAACAGTGGAGTCAATCCATATACACCTATAAACTAACATTGTGACAGTCCATTCATTCATAGATGAATTAAAAACCCAACACACAGCACTCACTCATTAACAAATTGAAGGACACGAGTAAACCCACAGACTCAAAGTGAAACGTATCAAAATACAAGATGATCACACCAGATCAGCTGATACTGATATCTCTCTCAATCTCAATCAATGATTTTGGACAGCCTTGTTTGTACTAACCACACCAAGTTACCGCTTGGAAACAATTGAGCTGCTCATGGCACAAACTAACAACACAGATACACACACATGCAGGCACACACAGATACACACACACATGCACGCACACACACACATGCAGGCACACACAGATACACACACATGCACGCACACACACACATACAAAGTATACTAACCATTCACTAGTGTATTTAAATTCAAAATGTGCTCCTACTCTGAGTTGGTCTTTAACCCTTTCACAGCAAGCTCTGACTCTAACCCAATTGAAATACATATGTGAATTCTTGAAAATGTATGTGTTCTTATACCAGATATATCAGATTTCAGTGAACTGACATAAGCCAAAAGCCTGAATTACTGCTTAAAATGCTCATTCAACAGTTTTATGAGCTGAAACAGTTCACTGACCTCATGCTCCCCTCCCACCTGGTTTAAAAGAAATGGTAAAATCAGGAAATAGTTTACACAATGATTGAAAACCTCCAAGAAAAAGCAAAGTCTCGTGCACACAAATTCTTTCATGGAAAAGTGCTGAGTGGATGACACACACATTTTTGTACATAGATTGGTCGGTGCTGTGAACAAACTAGCTGCCACTTGAGCACAATTTGAGTAAATATGACGGTAAAAGTAGTAGTAGTTGTAGTAGTGGTAAAGTAAAGTAAATTAGGGGTGGTGGTAGGTAGATAGTTGTTGTTCATACAAAGATATAAAAATATGACATGGATTATTTCATCATCATCATTATTTCCCTACCAAGCCACTGATCGATGCAGTTCTTATATTTACATTAATCGTCGTTATTGTAGTAATAATTGTTGTTGTTCTTATGATCATGGAAGCAGCACCAGGGATGGAATTGAATACAGACAGATGCCAGGCATGAGGAGATTCAGGCAAATTTATCATCAAGCTGTTTGGATTTTCTATTGAATTTTTCACTCACTGGACTAAAAAGGTGATTCACGCGATGAATGGTGATACGCCTTAACCCTTTCAATGCTAAGGTTTTTTCCTAAAACGTCTGACTAGATACATCAAAATAGTCAAAATTTGCATGTGCTTATACTAGGTAAATAAGATTTCAGTGGACTGACATATTTCAAAAGCCTGAATATCAGGCTTTTGGCTTTTGTCAATCCACTGAAATTTTCGAATTTATCTAGTATAAAAACACAGGAATCTTTAATATTTTGTATAATCTGTTTGGTTAGAATCGGACCCCGCTGTTAAAGGGTTAAAAAATAATTTCGACATTATGAAAAAACAAAATCATCTGAAGAATGAATTATTTTATATGTTGTTTCTAGGCTATTCAATTATTTTTTCAACATGTGCATAAGAGTTTGAAGAGATTTTCAAAACTCCAAACCTTCAAAAAGCAACTGTGCCCAGGGAACTGGTCTTGGGACAAAAAGGTCTACAGTCACAGGTGATTCGATTCAATATGTACTGCACGCACACTGAAATCCTTTAGTACTTTAGTCCAAAACTACGAGAACAAACGGTCAGGACTTCATTGAAGTTTGTACAACTGGAATTATGACATGGGTCTAATCAGACTGGAATGGACAAATAGCAAAAACTTATCAGGACAAATGACTGAAATAATCCATTGTTTCTCATATGATGTTGCTCAAGCATAATCCTTAGCCTAGATCCTGAAGGAGACTTGTGCCAAATTAATAACTTATAATATGAATTCTATAGATAGAAAAGTGAATATATATTTAAAAAATGATGTGCTACACTTTAGAGAAATATCCTTTCCTACCATGATCAAGCACAAGGCATGAAAAGATGTACATTTGTTTTGCTAAACAAAATTTTGTTCCCAATAAACATTTCTCAGATACAGAATCAGAAGTTGGTGACAGAAAAAGTTACTATTCTAAAAACTGATAATAATTCAATAACAATGACTTGAATTGAATGGAATATGAATAATGAATGTCAATCTGCTCCCTTCATCATATTTGGCTAACCAAAATTCGCAAAACAATATTATTTTAAAAAACCCAGCAAGTCTCTAAGAAGTTGAAAAAGTTTGTCAAGAGATTGTTACTGTTGCTCTATCTCATTCATATTCTACGTGTAAAAGCATAACACAATCTCAGCCAGCATACAACAAGACATTTTTCTACGTTCCCATGCTCAATCATTTACAACTTCCACACATTGAATTGCCTTTCTCCACAAAACTAATTCATGGAAGAAAATAAAGATAAAAAAAGACACGCCAATCTTCATCAACGACGAAACATGACAATCAACAGTAGTAGCGACAACAGGGCTGAGATCTCAGTCAAGCAGATTAGACATAGTTTGTATTTACAAATCCATTTCCCTGCTTACTCTTTGGTCTATCTTGTAATGTTCATTCGCATTCATTCATTCATTCATCCATGCAACAGAAACACAGTGGCACTTTCAAGACTGGTAGTGTGTACGCTGGTAGTAACAGGTCGGCGTGTAACGGGTTGTATGGTCTCTCCATTCAACAACAAGATAAACATTTCATTTCTGTACATCAAACGGGACAATGCTGGTGGCAACAGTAATGATCACCTAGGACGATGATGATGATGATGATGATGATAAAGAGGCGTATGATGATAATGATTATGTCCACCACATTTCCCATTATGAATGTATGAGGATGACCTGTTAATTAATTACATATTCACAATCACTGATTCCATCTTTTAAAAAATATCATAAAAACACATCTGGACATACTAAAGGTCATGTTTTGGATTTGTTTTAAAACACGTGTACAGCCCCAAAACTTTCCATAGCAAGTGTGTGTTTGTGTGTGTGTAAAAATTCATACATTGATAAGTATTGTGATTCGATTTTAAAAATGAAAAGAAAAACACATTAAATAAAAAAGGAAATGAAATGAAGAGGAAAGACGACAATTACAACAGCTTTGGCCTTTAAGGTAATACCCTCTTGTACTGAGTATGACCAGGCACAACGAAACACAAACTTACGGGGGGGGGGGGGGGGGGGCCCAAAACAAA
>JAUEKZ010192777.1:0-12095 GCA_031471865.1 Melibe leonina | reverse complement strand
CATACAAACTACAAAGGTGTCTGTCTCAAAAAAGTGCTTCTGGTCTACCAACTATCTGGCATTTTCTCATCAACAGAATACTGTAGTTTAAAACATGGAACAATTTACAATAGAAATCGAAAAATGCACACTCTGTGCACAATTTTAAGGTTATGATTGATTTAAAAAATTGGAGGAAATGTGCATTAAGTTTATGACTAACCATTTTGAACCTGCGGATTCTTGTTTCAATTTCAAATCCTTCTTTCTGATTAAGGGTCGTTTTTATAATTAAACCACAGTGACATTTCGGATAAGATGTAAACCAAATAAATTTTAAATTTTCAAATAGCGACTGTCAAACTGATACATTGCCATTCTTTGCTGTACACAGAGACAGTAGACTGTCTCTTCTGTACATACGTAAAGTATTTCAGTCTAGCCATTCAGTAATCAAGTGTTTTTGATCGATATAATACGTTACACATTCGACAGAAAAAAGAGATGACCCTTGACCATCCTTGAGGTGTGTGTCCACTGGTAGGTTTTAGGAATAGAAAAACGGAATGGAAAAGGCTTGGGTGTTTCTATTGGTGCGATTCCAAAATCGTCACTCAATTTTTTAGCACAAATGACGTCAAATGAATTCGTCGTTGCACATGAGGGTAGAAGTATTGTTTTGGGAGTGCCTGTGTGAAGTTTAATGATTGAACCTTAAATATGTTTTGATTTATGGGCAAACGGTACTTATTTATCAGCCCACCTTCGTAATAATATAAGTAGCGACGCAACACTGACACCAGGACTTCATGGTTCATTTTGTATTACTGGCGGCGCTTTGGTTTTTCCATGGCCAAGAAAATTTACTCTAATTTGTGCTCTTAACCCTTTCACTGCTAAGGTTGTTTCTCAAACTACCAACTGGAGACATCAAAATCTTCAAAATTTGCCTGTTCTTATTAAAATAGATCAATAAGATTTCAGTAGACTGACTGAAATCCAGGCTTCTGGCATATGTCAGTCGACTTAAATCTTATTTATCCAATAGAAGGACACTGGAATCTTGAATCCATTGTACGTATATTCTGTTTGATTCGAATCGGACCTCGCTGTGAAAGGGTTAATCCTGACTTTGAATAGATACCAATCGGATCGTCCATGAATCCATAATACGCTTCGACACCAACCCATGTATCCGTGGTTGTCAATATTTAGTCAATATTGAAACGTGACTTCAAAAATATGGAAAGGTTTCCCATTTTTGAACTAGTATGTAATGGGCTGTATGATAATCTCCAACTATTGTAAAATATAATATCATTCTCTGGTTTCTGTGGCGAGATATAGCTGAAACTATGACTAGGGCTATTTTTTCATGTTTATCAGAGTCACTTCTTGTGGTGACTATGACCACTTTGATATGAAAGGAAATGGCTTCCTTCTCATATAGCCTGTCTCAATCGTACAAAATGAGTCAAACTTGAAATAATATGCAAAAAAACGAGACAAAGTCAAAGAAAGAAGAACAACGAAAAAAACTCAGAGAAACATAAAATTGACCTGGGTGGGGATCGAACCAGGCACACTGCTACGGCACCCATCGCCTCGCCGACAGCACGAGACTGCGAGCTAACCACTTAACCATCAGCTCCTCCAATCGTATGCCTGTGAAAAAAAATCCTCTTGCCCACTCGTTTCTAGGATAAGTTTCCTTAAAAAATCAAATGTACTCCTTTCTCGAAAGAGAAAATGCTCACTGAAATTCTCATGTAAGGAAAACAACCAGGAGGAAATACGAACCATATGGTTGACGAATAATCTTTCTTCTCTGGTCAGAAAAATCGTCTGACCACCAGGTGGGCGGGGCGCACCACCGGCTGACCGAGTGTTGATGTATCGCTGGCATGACAGAACAGGGGCGTATCATAAAATCGTCAATTTTCAGGAGAGACAAAAGCTGTCCAATTTCGTTCTTTTTGGCGTATACTGCCTATTTTGCAAGAATGCATAGACTGGCGTTCTACGAATCTAAGAGTTTTCAAAATTTTAAAGTAGGCAATAGTTCTGCCATAATTGAAGATCCGCCTTTTGTATTGCCACCAATCCAAAAGACAATGGGTGTAAAATTTGATCGGCCTTTTGCATCCGGAACAAAGGCGGATCCTATGTTACATGCAGCTGAGACATATCATAGGATACGCCCCTGTTCTATCACGCCCGCGATATTATCTCTGTGTAACACGGAATGGGTTGTGTTGAGGTCTTTTCAGTATTGACGCTATGGGTCTTATTTGTCATAAAGGGCATTGTATTATTACGCCTCTTCAAGTTTCTCCCCTAAAGTGACCGTGTACGGTCTTGAACACACCGTGCCAACATATCTTAGCTCGCTCCCTTAACCCTTTCACTGCTAAAATTATTTCTCAAATTACCGACTACAGATATCAAAACCTTCGAAATTTGTCTGTCCTTATACTAGATCAATAAGATTTCAGTGGACTGACATACGCCAAGAGCCTAAATTTCCGGCTTTTAGCCCATGTCAGTCAACTGAAATCTTATTTATGTTGTATAAGAACACGAGAACATTGAGTATTTTGTATATTCTGTTTGGTTAGAATCGGACCTCGATGTGAAAGGGTTAAGCCAGGCGTCTAGCAAGACAGCTGCTCGGATGTCGATTTTAATGTAGCAGATATGACGCGACCGGGGTTCGAACCACCGACCTTCCGGGCCGTGGCAGATGCTCTACCTGAGCTAACGGAGCCGGTACAACACACTTGTGACCAGTGACGTAAGGTGAGGCAAAGTTCATTCAAGAATCCCCAATACCCATTGCATAATCACACAGACCCGTATATTCTGCATAATCTTCTTATCCTGAGACCGCTGACTCTGATAACAGAACACCGTGTCAATTAGTGGCAGGCTTACTGACATATGAGATATTGCAGGCCTCTATTCTCGCAGCAGGCCTATATTCTCGCAGCAGCACAGAGTAAGGTATTATCTAGTGTCTAGCCATTTAGTAATCTAGTGTGTCGTGGATCCATACGTTATACACTTTGCAGAAGAAGAAAAACCGGCAATGATTCGTGCCTATTCCTACATGCACCAAGGCATGCTTTGGATATCTATTGCATTCGTGGTTCACACCATTGTAGCTTCTTCTACTGAGGCGTCCAAAGTGATTGTAGATGCACCGTTCGGAAAAATTCAAGGATTGAAGAGAACGGACGAGGCGACAGGACACTTGTATGTCACATTCAAAGGGATTCCTTACGCTAAACCTCCTTTGGGAGAGCTGAGGTTTGCCAAGCCTCAACCACATCCAAAATTAGGTAAGCAATAAATATGTAGGGCGATAGATACATATATATATATTTTCGACTTAGCTACATTTTAAACCTGTACAACCATGTACAGAGCTATGGGACCGATTTCATGACACGAGACTGGGTTATTTTTAGTAGTCCGAGTCTAAAATCAAGTCTCGCATTTGATGTTTTGAGCACTCAAAAATAAAAACAACAGACCTAGTCGAAATCAAGGTAAATTTAGAATTTGTAATCGGATTATACCTTAGTCGAACATCTTGAAATAAATCAGCCCTTTTAACTTTGTGTTAATTCTTCATTAAACAACATCGCCAAAAATGAGAGAACGATTATTTAAAAAAGTGTCCAAAAAATTGAGACAAAAATTAATTTATTGTGCGTGCAACAAAAGTAATGAATTAAACAAACAAACATCAAACTATTCAAATAAAAGCCCACCCGAATCGTACATGATTGCAACCAGCGATGCTGTTCGTGGTTCCATTGGGTTCATACTGTAATAACCTTGACATTTACCCGGGTTATCATTTTATCGGAAAAGTGGACATAAGGATATCAATCTGGTTCGACTCTGACTAACAGTGCTTAATCATTGCTGAAGTTTTAGATGGTAGAAATGTGTCAAATTTGAAATGATATGAGACAAGCCCAAACAAAGCTGAAAAAAGATAAAATAGACAAGTGTCATGAGTAGAATTCGAACCCTGGACCCTGCCATGGCACCCATCGCCTAGCTGACAGCACAAGACTGCGAGCGTTGGTAATTCTCTCATTTCTTATCATTTCCAGTGCAAGCTCTCCACCTTTACTAGTTAGAGGGTAGACCTACCCTGCACAATGGATTGCAGTAAGCTCTTGAAACTGGACAAAATTAAAAGCGACGCAATACAGACATCACAGGCAAATGGTCCGTCTTTATATTATTGGCGGGGTTTCGGTTTTTCCCATGCCCAAATTGCTCACTCAAATTGGTACCAACCGGAGTGTCCATGAATCTATTGCACACTTCAACACCAACCCGTGTATCCGTGGTCGGGTTGGGAAATAAGAACGATCCGCGCTCTGTCCAACAGATGGTATTCACGTTGCTAAAACTGGTACAAGTTCAATTGAGGGTGGAGGGGGGGGGGTCTACATAACTAGTTTTCCTACCATCATAACTGAAATGAAGAAGCGTTCATTATTGTTACACGCATCGGGTCTTTGCTTTGAGTTTGTGGAAGACATCTGCAGACTGAAGTAAAATGTCACGCTGTTAGATGGACACTGTAGTTACTAAGGAATCAAAACTGAATCCTTGCCGCAAGGCTGGGTGACAGAGATATAATGATTGCAGGAATATTATTTTGTTTTTTCACCGTCAAAATTTAACAAAGCCAAAATGTTGAACATAATTTTATCCTTTCTAATCTGCTCAACAGATAGTGTTTTCGATGGGACATTGGAAAAAAGAATAAACTGTATTCATCCGGCAGCTTTGACCTTCGGAGAGACAGAATTTACAGAGGATTGCCTCATTCTCAACATCCATTCCAAGGACAATGACCCGAGCAATCAGTCCATGAGGAAAGTCTTTGTGTTTATTCATGGCGGGGGATTCTTAGCAGGGAGCAGTTCTGCCATCAACACTAAATCGTTTGTCATCCGTGAAGACGTCATTGTGGTGACCATCAACTACCGACTGGGCATCCTAGGTTTCCTGAGCACAGAGAACGAGGCCAGTCCCGGAAATTACGGACTCTGGGACCAGACTCTGGCACTGAAGTGGGTCAAAGACAACATCCGGGCTTTTGGAGGAGACCCAGATGACGTCACTATAGCTGGAGAGTCAGCTGGCGGGGCGTCTGTAGGGTACCAGATGATCAGTCCTCACTCCAAGGGACTCTTTACCAAGGCCTATCCCCAGAGCGGAACTTCAACCTCAGCCTTTGCACTATCATTTGACTCACTAGCTCTCACTTTACAGGTAGCAAAAAGGTTGCAATGTTGGAACAAGGACGTCCATGAAAGAATCAGTCTTGAGGAAAGCAATGAAATTATCCAATGTCTAAAACAGCTTCCTGCATCTGAATTTGCACCTGTTACTGATATATCCTTTGGAAGGACATCTTTTGTACCGGTGGTGGATGGTGACTTCATCTCTGACTCCCCTCGAAACCTTATCAAGGACGACGCCTATTTGGACTCGGTCGGTTTTTTCGACAGGTCGTACCTGGTTGCATTAGACAATAATGAAGGAGGGTTCTTCACTGGATTTTTTGAGCAAATACGGAATGCAATATTCTCTAGCAACGAAACCACTTTGAAGGAGAAGGAGTCAACATGGAGTGGAATGATTAAGGATGGAAATCGAATGAACATTCGATCAATCCTTGGAGAAAAGGACTCCAAGGATCAAAGAATACTGGATGCAATAGACGATTTCTATGATAGAAGATATGCAGACGATTTGACTGCATCAATTGAAATGATGGTTGATTTGAACTTTATGATCCCCTCTATGGATTTCCTCCTGGCAGCATCAAGACGTCCAGACTGTGACGCTTTCCTGTTGTACTTTGACCATTTCCCTGACTTCATGACAGGGGCGCAACGAGGGACTGTTCATGGTGCTGACCTCATGTACTGGTTGGATGTACAACCTGCCGAAATGACCAAGTTAATATATGTAGCAATGGAAGGAGAAATGTCGGACAACGAGCTAAATCTCAAGTCCATGTTTTCTACAGTCATTGGAAACTTCATAAAATCTGGGTAGGTATTCTTAGCAATAAACACTTTGGCTTTATCACGACAAACAAGAGATGCATTTGGTATTATTGTTATTTGCGTTTAACCACTTCTGTGTTGTGAGCTGTTGTCATAACAATATTTCCTGTTCCTTAAGTTGAACTTCCTCCCCAGTTGTGTATGGTCCCAGTGTTCAGAGCTGCATAATATTACCCTCCTGTAGAACGCGAGCACAATAGTTCTGCTAGACCGTCATCTGATTGAAACTACGAATCATGTCAGACAGAGTGACTAGGGACATACGTAGTGGTTACCAGTGGTTTCCGCGATTCACCCCTTCTATTCGAACCAACAAAGTTACCGATGACGGTTCTGAGCCCAAGCCCAGAATTTCCACTTTAAGACATGCACATTGGCTAACGCGCCGAAAGGAATGAAATTCAAGTCCAGACACTCGTTTTATTACCTTTTCACTGCTAAGGCCACCAAAATCCTCAAAACTTGCCTGTTCTTATACCAGATAAATCAGATTTCAGTGAACTGACATATGCCAAAAGCCTGATGATCTGATTTATCTGGTATAAGAACGCGTACATTTGAAAGATTTTCCATACAATTCAGTTGGGCTTGAATCAGACCTCGCAGTGAAAGGGTTACGGCGGATCTTGAGGTCTTCGAGCCAAAGGCAGAGTAAGATAAGTCATGGAATACTCGTTCTCCAAAGAGTGTCCATTCTACGCTGGTCGGTTAGGCTAATTTTCCACAGGCGTCTATTTCACACGCAGATGGGAGTGAGTGTTTAACCCTTTCACAGAGGAGTCTAACTGAACAGAAATATGGAAAACCTTCAAAATGTACAAGTTCTTATACTAGATAAATCAGATTTCAATGAACGGACATATGCCAAAAGCCTGAATTTAACTGAAATCTGATTTATCTGGTAAAACAACAAGCAAATCTTGAAGAGTTTGTTGTATTTAGTTTGTAGTTTGAGAAATAACCTTAGCAAAGAAAGGGTTAACAGTTAACTGGCTACTGCCAAGGTGAGCGGGAGCGACGAAGAGCTGAAGGGAAAGCATGCGTCCCCGGTCAGTGGAGGTGTGGAGCGGAGAATATCTCGATTCTCTGTGCTCCCATGTGATAGGAAACGGAGGAATATGAAAGTGTAGATTGCTTGATGGAACAGTCTATTTAATCTTATATCTTTGTTTGTTTCACAGAAATCCCGGGCGTGATCTGAAGATTAACTGGCCAAAGTTTGACGTGGAGAATTCTTACTACTTGAACTTTAATAAAAAACCTTGGGTCAGCAATTTCTTGGAAAAGGACAAGCAAGATTTCTGGCTGGGTACGATCCCGCAGATGTTGACGGAGCAACATGCTACCCACGAAGAGCTCTAAGGAATAATCAATTCATGTAATTTTATTTTGGAGATAAAAGATAGATTGCTCGAGACGATTATTTTGATCGAATCAGCCTCATCCATGCCACCCTTTTCAAGAAGACTGACCATGTCATGATAATTGTGATGTGTTGCTGCCCAGATAGACGGGAAATGGAAGAGGACGACGCAATGAGAGAGAGAGAGAAGAGGGAGAGAGATAGAGAAAGAACGATATATATATATATATATATATATATATATTATTGTTCGAATATTAGAGAAATTTACTCGGAGAGGAGCGCGCTAATGATATTTATTTGATGTTCTTGATCAAAAATATTATGAAATGCGCATTTTGTACCACTATCTTAGAATAAATTTTGACAATAACGCGTCCCTTTGTTTTATTGATTATTAGTTAATATCTTTTTAAAGATCTATCTTAATCAATTATTCATGTTTTATTATTTGTCATCCTTACCTACTTGTAAAATATGTATTCATAATGCTTTCCTAGTAGTGATGTGTCCTTGGAAGCACTGCGTTAAAGTAAGTGCTTCGGTACGCGGCCCTGAGGACTCCCGATGTAAATCACTGTTTGCTTATTATCATCTAAGGTGACACTTCAACCACTTGCATAATCGCTAAAAACCGATTTTTTGTCAATAGAATGACTTATCCTAACATTTTATTTTACGTGGCGGCAACATGAGATGTTTTCTTACATTGATAAACAAATACAGCTGATAAGATACTATTATTGCTAACCGATGTGTACTAAGTACACTAAGTTGCTAACCCATGGTGTATTTCACTCTTGGGTTAATCTTCTCGTTTGCACCTTGATACTGCATGGTTATTCTCTTATCTGATATCATCTTGAGATAATCCTTTTATAAGTAACTGCGTGCTTTCATTGGTGTGTGTTATTCTCCGATGTCGTTTACTATGTTACTCCAGGATGGGGAGAAACACACACTAAATCTGAAAAAAATGTATCGCTCACACTCGTATAATTCTATTTTCACCTCTAAGACGTTTTTTGCTTTCATGATTTGCACATACGTTGCTCTAAGTAATGCATCGATAGTGATTGTAGATTCGCCATTTGGAAAAATTCAGGGACTGAATAGAACAGACGAGGAAACAGGACAAAACTACATCACTTTCAAAGGGATTCCTTTCGCCAAACCTCCTTTGGGAGAGCTTAGGTTTGCCAAACCTGAACCTCATCCAAATCTAGGTGAGTCAATGTGTCTATTTCTTGTTACGAGATGCATATTACCCCTAAACTATTTATTTTCATACTTGCTCAGATTTTGTCAAAATTTGGAAGGAAAGAGCAGATATCTTAAAATGCAAATCAGCATCGACAATATGAATTATAACTCATGGTCCCAATGCATGACCATTGACTTGTGTGGAGGTTTCTTTTTCTCAGTGCACTTTGTAGCGGTCTACTCTATGGGCCGATTTCATGACGAGAGACCAAAGGTTAGTCCGAGACTATGTTCTAAATTTAGCTTGATTTCGGTACGGTGTGAATTGTTTTTAATGTTTTGAGTGGTCAAAATATTCAAAGGGAGCCTAAATTGAGCTTAATTTAGAATTTAGCCTCGGACTAAAATCTAGTCTCGCCTCATGAAATCGGCCCATATATGATATGATTTATGGAAAGTCTAATGACGTATTGTGATTATGATCGTAGCGTCACAGAATGATTGAAAAATTCCCTTTAAAGTTGATCTGGTGACACTTTGAAAATAAATCAACCGGCCACTGTGTGTGTGTGTGTGTGTGTGTGTGTTTGGGGAAAAGAGAAAGAGGGGGATGTGGGATTGTAGATGAGGCAAGCAGAGGGGGAATGCATTTACAAATAATATGCGTTTTCGTTGTGAATATAAAGTCAAGTAAGTATGATATATTATATAATCATTAACTATACTAATGATTGATGGATGCCATTCACTATCCTTCTTCAAACAGATACTGTGTTCGATGCCACGGAAGACAAAGATACCAAATGCCCTCACCCCGAGATTTTCACAATCGGACAGACAGGTTTCACTGAAGACTGTCTGGTTCTCAACATCCTGACACCGGACATTCATCAAGATGTGCAGAACTTAAGGAAAGTCTTAGTGTTCATTCACGGTGGAGCGTTCGTAGCAGGCAGCAACAATCTCAATTCCACGTCGTTTGTCATCCGTGAAGATGTCATTGTGGTGACCATCAACTACCGACTGGGCATCCTGGGTTTCCTGAGCACAGAGAACGAGGCCAGTCCCGGAAATTACGCACTCTGGGACCAGACTCTGGCATTAAGGTGGGTCAAAGACAACATCCGGGCTTTTGGAGGAGATCCGTATGACGTCACCATAGCTGGAGAGTCAGCCGGTGCGGCGTCTGTGGGCTACCAAGTGATCAGCCCCCACACAAACAGACTCTTTACCAGGGCCTACCTCCAAAGTGGAACGCCTACTTCCATTTTGCTCAATCTTTGAACACCCTCGCACTCACTCTAGAAGTTGCGAAAATGTTCGGTTGTTGGAATAAGACCATAAACGATACAATGAACCCGAGTGAGAGTAAAACAGTTATCAAATGCCTTAGATAGCTTCCAGTGTCAGTATTTTCATCTTTTACCAAATTTTACCCGACCAGTACATCGTTTTTACCGGTGGTGGATGGCGACTTCATCTCTGACTCCCCTGGAAACCTTCTCAAGGACGATGTTTACCTGGACTCGATTGGGTTTTTCGACAAGAGTTATCTAGTTGCCCTGAATAATAACGAAGCAGGATTGCATTATGAGTCCCTTAAAAGAGAAAAGGCTGCGGTATTCAACAACAACGGAACTTCTATTGAAAGGAAAGAATCAATTTGGTTAGGACTGCTCTCGGGTTTATCGCGAATGACCATTCGAACAAGACTACAAGGAGAGACTGAAGGAATAATGAGTGTCATAGACGATTTCTATGCCAAAAGATATGCTGACAGTATGTCTGCCGTGGCCGAATTGGGGACTGATTTGGACTTTCTGATCCCCTCTATGGATTTCCTGCAGGCCGCCTCCAGACGTCCGTACTGTCATGCCCACCTCATGTACTTTGACCATTTCCCTGAGTTTATGAAAGGACAACAACGAGGAATTAGTCACGCTGTAGACCTGATGTATTTGTTTGACATCAAACCTGCTGAGCTGGAACAAGTGCTGATGCTTGGAATAGAAGGAGAAATGTCTGAAATCGATCTAAAACTTAAAGCATTGTTTTCTTCAATCATCGGGAATTTTGTGAGATCCGGGTAAGACTTTTCTTTGCTTGATTAAACATATGTATTTACCTATTAATATATATCTAAGCTTTGAGCAAAAGTCGCCGATCTTTTAAATTCCCTATGATTTCATTTGAGTTATTAAGCAAGACGTTTATCAAACTCCAATAATTTTAAAGTGCAGTTAGGTTTTTTAAAACTTTTAATTTAATTTTTTTTAAATTAATTCGGTACATATATTAGATATACCCATCATAACCATACACAGTAGGTCCTGTTAGTACTTAGATATGTGTGACAAAGGGAAAAGTTGTGTCATGTTTCTTATAATGGTTCTAACCTTCAAACCTTTACTACATGCTAATGGTACCGTGGACACTTCCCTTATCATAGGATTGATACTCTAGAGGGATTATATGTCAAAGTGCTAGACTTGGTTCTCTTCGCTTGTTTGTATAACACATCTACATGTACAGGGTGAACCCTTCTTAAGTAACTTGAAAGAAAATGGGTGTGCACTAAACTTGTTTTATTTTCCACCCCTTAATATTGCACCATGCAGTGTCAGGGTCCAGTTTTATGTCTGGTCACAAATGGAGCAATGGGGCATGTGATACGTCATTGCAGCATGGCATATGCATGACACAGAGCCATGAGAGAAACTTTAGAAAGACTGAAACAAACAGATGAGCAGCCCGCCGTGCTGAGTCTTTGATGGCGTACGAAAAAGACGTTCTTGGTCTCTCTTCTCTGAATTAGCCACGGATTTTCATTTGCCTCCGTCTTCCCTTCTAAAGCTGTTGCCACGTAAAGAGTACTGTACGTGTTCGGGGGTGGGTGTAATGCAAACATTTTCATTCTGAACTTTTGGACATTTCCAAAAATTGCTTAAGACTGTTTTTACATAGATTATGCGTATGCACTCTTAAACCGCAAAAAGTGAAAAAGTCATGAAATTAAAAAAAGCCCTCTATAGCCTACTAACCCATAGAGCAGAGAGTCTATCCTGGTTTCGGTAGCGTGAAGCGGACAAGTGACAATGGATGTACACTCTGAAGGGCACGCCTATCCCGGAATCAAACTGTGGGTTGGTGCCCATTTTACACCTGGGTGGGATGAGACAATGGGAGTAAATCTCCTTGCCCAAGGAAAAATCGAATTATCTCTTAACACTAAGGGGTTTCCAGTGTGCCCCCTCTTTAAATCGATTGGTTATTGCACGAAATGACAGGATAGTCTCACTGCTCTCTTTGGTGAGAGTATTAAGTCTGGTTTATTGTCACCAAACCGTGGAGGGAAGGTGAACGTTCTCGCTCGCCTCTCTCCATGGGGGCGAACGACCGCCTAACAGCAGCCGTACTAGGTCTCCCACCCTGGTTTCCGAACC
>JAUEKZ010192755.1:0-10610 GCA_031471865.1 Melibe leonina | reverse complement strand
TTGTTGGCCTTATCCCCCCCCCCCCCCCCCCCTCCTCTCCATATACAGCCGCCCCCACAACTGCCACAGACAAAGTGTACACTGATGCTGACTGGGCAGATGCAGAGACAGCCGATCCTATGACCAAGTCTGTGATCCTTGCAGAGAAGGCTGCTTGGGACTTTGTCAAGGAACTCACAGGTCAGTCTGGCAGGCATGGCTGCGTTGACCCACACACTGTTAAACCCTTTCACAGCGAGGTCTGATTCTAACGCGGCTGAAATATGGAAACTCATGAAAATGTACGTGTTCTTATACAAGATAAATCAGATTTCAGTGAACTAACATATGCCAAAAGCCTGAGATTCAGGCTTTTGGCATATGACAGTTTACTGAAATCTGATTTATCTGGTATAAGAACAGGCAAGTCATGAAAATTTTGGTGTCCTTAGCATTGAAAGGGTTAAAGCACACTACAGCTTAATTTTTCAAATTGTAAAGGAGGTATTCCGTGCGGCACATTAAAGTTACACTTACACATATAATGGTCTTTACAAGAGTTGACTCTGTTGCTGTAGAAGGTTTGTTAACACCATCAGTGGCAATTATTTTTCTCTCACCATTACATATCAGTAATTTGCCTTTTTGAATGAAATGTACTCTACATCATAATGATAACATACTGAAAGACATCTGAAATTCATTGTTTTATATAATCTCTTATAAATGATACACAAATTATATAGGAGGGATTTATCTATTTTTGTTGTTGAATTTCTGTCCCTATCAGATGCAGACAAAGTAGAGCTTGCAGTGATCAACCCCACCATTCCAGTTGGTCCAGCCCTTGTGGATGTGCAGCAAGATGTAAGAAACTATAATTGATTTTGTTTTCTGGCTTATTTAATTTACTTTTTGTGTACGCAATTGAAAAAGGCTATGAATCTGGCAGAGAAATGAAAAAAGAAATTATTGTTAAATTATTTTAAGAATATTTTTAATTTCATTTGGAATATACATTGCCATTTTTATTTTAGAATATTTTTAATTCCATTTGGAATATACATTGCCATTTTTATTTAAAAATATTTTAAATTTCCTTTGGAATATACATTGCCATTTTAAAATAATAGACATTTAGGATTTGTTTATTTTTAATGCATGATGTGTTGGATTGTTGTGTGGTGTGTCAGGTGGTGAAGCTGCTGATGGAGAAAGGCATCAATGGCTGCCCTCGAGTCAACTACTCTTTGGTGGATGTGAGGGACGTGGCCGCTGCCCATCTCAAAGCTCTGACTCTGGATGAAGTGGCTGGTAAGGACATTGCTGTCTGTAGGTCTATTTGTTACTGATTTCGCACAAATGTTTACCTCAGTCATGTGACAAGTTTTTTACCTTGTGATCACACCAGTCGCTATAGAATCACAAACAGACTTCATGTTTTTATTAATTACTTCCATTTCTGTATTTCAGGCAACCGTCTGATTGTGCACGGCAGCAACCTGTGGATGAGAGAGATTGCACAGACCCTGGCCAAGGAGTTTAAGCCTCAAGGTAGGATTGGAGTGCAAATACTTTCAACAGACTCTTACATATGGGTGTGGGAAATACACTTAAACCTTGTTATACCGCCAGTAGTGGGGAAAACACCAAGTTGGCATAACAAGAAGTATTTGTTTTATGCGTCATAAATGAAATAGATGTTGGCGGTAGGCGAGAAAGGCGGTATATTGAGGTTTAATTGTATCAGTTCACTGCTAATTCAATCACTCCCTACAATCCTGTTTTCATAGTTTGGTGTGCTGGCACTAGTCAATAACCTACATTCCTGGTCATAACCATTACTTCCAATTCATCTGTCTTTTTACGGAAATCAGTACTTTCTGACAATTACTTAAAGCTTTTAAAGAGTATGTGACCCAATTTTAGAAGGAGAAAAAAAGGCACCCTGATTCATAGGCTATCACCCGAACACACCAGCAGACCCTGGCAATTTTCCTTACTATTTGAATTTGGGCATTGGCAGCATCGTTGACTTTTCCCTGTTCTCACCGATTCCTCATCCCAAACACACACACACACACACATAGACACACATACACACACACACACACACACACAGAGACAAAGTTATGTGTATGTATAATGTGATGGTTGCTGCTACCCTCTGTCTTGTCTGCAGGTTATGCTGTGCCCACGGTAGCCCTGCCTGGGTTTGCCCTGTGGGGTCTGAGTCTGTTCAACAAGAACGCCAAGACCCTCCTGCCCCTGGTTGGCAAGCAGAGCCAGTTTGACAATGCCAAGGTAATGAATGACTCATGCGTGGGTGTATGTGTGGGTGTGTGATCGTTGCTTCAATTTTATACCCCTCCCCCCTCCCTATAGGTAATATTGTTTTCAAAAATGATTTTTTTATTTTGTTTTTTTTTAAACTGAGAATTAGGACAAGCAGTATTTGTCATCTACTACTAGCCTTACTAGTGGTACAGATTTCAGAACTCATGGTATAATATGTAGTACCAATACAAGTTTATATTTATGCTGTTAAATTCTGAAAACAGCACTTACTCAAACTTACTGGGCTTTGCATTGAGGCGCGATATTTAGTATGGAATTTGATTGAATTTTTATGTAGCCCTTATGGCTTTGCTGTATGGTTAAACGGGTGTATAAAAGTAGTGAATATTAGAAAGAACACAAAAAATAAAACCTACTTAACAAGTAATTCAAGGAATATCTTTTCAGTATATTTCTTATATGTGACCATTAATTAGAAAATGTATACGTCTGAAAACTGTCATGTCTTATATGATGGTCATATCCAGAGTTTCAGGTTCAAAGCTATGTGTGCTACTTATAGATATTTCTCATACTCTGTGACAATAAGATACAGTAGCTTGCTTACTTCGTTTTTCAAACTCGCCATTGTCTATCGACATACTAACTCTCTAGTCTGACTTCTCATACATTTTAATTATCATGATGTTAAACAGATTATGAACAATCTAGAATTTTGTATTAAAGGCGCATGGTTTGCATTTTACCCTTTTATTTTTATACTTCTAAAACTATACTTTTTCGGGCAGGGTATTAATTCTGCGTAGGCACGTCTCCACGAATGTGCTTCAGCTATGACAAACATGGTTCAAAAGTTAATTTTCCTTGTCCAATATGCTTTGTTTGTCCAGATGAAAGACGTGGCCGGCATTGAGGTGAAGGATGTGAAGGAGTCTGTTGTGGAGGAGGCCCAGGTCCTCATTGACCGTGGATTGGTGAAGAAGACGAAGAAGGTGAAGAGCAACGGAGCTGCTGCAGCTGCTGACGGAGCAGGAGAGGGAGGAGAGGCCAAGGCAGAGGATGAGGCAGCTGGCGACAAGAAGGAGGAGCAGGCAGCAGAAGACAAGCCTGCGGAGAACGGGGAGGTCAAGGAGGAAGGCAAGCAGGAGGAGGGGGATGAGAAAAAGGAGGAGGGCGGTGACTCAGAACCAGCAGAGAAGAAAGAGGAGGAAGAAAAGAAAGAGGAAGAGCAGCCCAAATCAGAGGAACAGAAATCTGAAGAGAAACCTGCTGCTGCAGAGGAATCAACGGCAGAAGAAGCTAAAACAGACAACTAAACCTGCAATTTTTTATGATTTAAGCATTTATGCTGCCCTGTATTTAAATGTACAAGAACAAATTTTTTTTTCAAGTTTGAATGTTTATAAGGAATACTCATGAGAGGACTATTTTTGTTTTTCCTTTGAACAACAGCATATATATTATAATTATAAATATATACTTACATGGCGTATCATCATGGTCATCATAAATACAGTCGAGTAAGAAGCTAAATTGGTCAGCTTATTTCATTCTCATGTCACATAGTAACCAACAAATGCGTTGTAATAAATTTTATAAATGGTTGTAAATTTACAGTTATTATATGGCCTGGGTTTGAAATAAGTCATCCATCTATCTCAATTGTGGCAGACAGTAGTTGTATTTGAATCATCACACATGAATTTTATCATCACTCAGTTCTCTCTCTATGATGTCAATAGCCTGGCTGGCTGTCTTTGCTTGCGCTTTTATTCTGTGGCACACCCACACACTTGTTGAACAACAGAAAAAGTGAGTCAGTCTGTCTTGCTGCAGCGAGTATTCAGTGTTTCATGCCAAGTACGTGTTTCAAATGTGACGGATGTAATATCCTTTTGCTATTCTCAACATTTGCTTTAGAAGAAAGGTATGTACTGTTTTATGAATCTTAAAATACATCAACCCTTTATTTCATTTTTTTTATCTCAGGTTTTGTGTCAGAGGAAAAATGTCAGAGACCTGACTGAACAATTTTTAGTTATGACATTTTACTACACTTGTTTTTAATTTCATTCGGGTACTTATTTTTATACAAATGCGGACCAAGACTTGTGTTTGGAATTTTTCTCCTTTTTTACTTTTTTAAAGGTGATGATGTCTTTTTGGTTTCTTTTTCATGCATTGACGATTCTGCAGGGTGATTATGATTCTAGTGTATAAAATTCCTTTGAAATTTCTCCTCGATAGTAGAAATAAAGAAGTTTGGCATGATAGAAAGGGGCTGCTTTGCCTGTAGGAGGATAGTGTACAGGAATGTTTCCTGGATCTGCAAGGTAGGTTGATTTTTTTTGCCACCCTTGTGTAACAACCTGGTAGTAGTGGGACCAATTGAACTGCATTTCAGCTGTGCAGCGCTTTTCTAGTCACTCTATGATTGAATAATGCTTTACAAATCTTTAAAAGTATATATATATTTTTTTAAGGTGATCATTTTTATAAACTTGTTTATTGTTTCTCTTATTTTTAGATGCATTTAGTATCATCAGCTGAAGCGTGGGGATAAATATTTCCAGAGTGTCTTCTGTTTTCTGAAGTAAATCTGTTATGCCTTGACTGCTCAGGTCAAGCTTTTTTTATATAATAATTTTTTTTTTTGTAAGAATTAAAAAATCTATATTTTTGATAGATGCAGTGGACTCTGGATAAGTAGATGCAGGGGACCAGGAAAAAAAATTGTACTTATTCCAATATCAACTTAGCAAAACTAGTCTTCTATAAGGAAAAAGGGGAAGGGACCAAGAGAATCAACACATGATACTCCTTATCACTGTGCCACCTTTTCACACTCCACAATAATGTATTCATTCATTCATCAAAGCACACTATTTTTGCCACAATATGATAAAAGCTTTTTTCAGATGTTCACTAAAGTACGACACAGCTTCCATACCAAAACAAGGAAAGGCCATTACATAAGAATTACCATTTGCAAAATAGAAGATTGGCTTGATGCGGCTCAGGGGAGTCCAAAGTGTTACAAGTTACGTTGACCTATCCAGAGTCCACTCTTAGTGACAAACTAGTCTACTGCTCAAAATGAAGACTTCTAACACAAAATGCGATAGATATCAATCACCCACATTAACATTTTTTTGTCATTAATTTTTAATGGATAGATTTATATCTCTTTCTGTCCCCTTTGAAAGACATTTTAACACTGAGGTCATATCGCAAAGGTATTTTATGATTATTTTTATGGCAGTTCTCTACTTAAATACTTTTTATATTGACAATAATAATATCAGTGAGTTTTTTATAGTTAGGGTTGTAAGGAGATTTATTCAATTTTATATTTTCAAAGCTTTTGACTGTCATCCTTTCAATATGGTGAATGATCTGACAATGTAAAGGCGCTACTTTATATCTATATATTTATGATTGAGATTATTGTATGTGGTTGTTGATTCCCTTATTTATTTATTGATCACTGCCTGTACTTAGATTGAGGAATGCAGACTTCATTTGCTTCTCGACCGGCCTTACTCATCAGCTGCCAGTGGCTGCGTTTTGATTGTCAATATTTGTCGGCCATATTTGTCTGTCTGCCAAAATTTGCCATTGCTCACCATTTGTTGTTCACTGTGTGAGAAAACCAACTCGCCCATGTTTGGTCAGAGCAATGGGATTTGTGGATTTTTAAAATTCTCTTGTGTTTCTGTCCTTTTTCTTCAGACATAATGAGTGGGTTGGTTTTGTGGAATCATTCACTACGCATAAATGTAACTAGACTGAACAGTTTTTCTTCTTGAGAAGACCTTTAAGCTTTTGAATATTTTTCTATCCATAAGTTTTCTAGCCCCTCCCCCTCTCTTCGGTAGGTGTGAAAAAAGATAAAATCTGGTGATAGGTTGGTCTGGTCTTCAAGATCCTGTACTATGCCAATATCAAGAAATTTATTTCTCTTCGCCTGACTTGTCGCTCCCCTTCTATCGCCATTGTGACTGTCATAATCCATTGATTTACTTGACACAAAGTGAAGCATTTCTGTATGGCAGCAATTTCGTAGTAGTTGTCATTCTTGATGTACATTTCATTTGGTCAAAGGCACTTGTTCCAATTTTTTTTTATCTGGTCCAATGAGTGTCTTTATCATGAATTTGGAGAAAAAATTTTGAGCATTGTGGTGATTTTGTGCTCCAGCCATCAGACCAGGGTTTTTTGGGGGGGGTTTGATGCGTTGCTGCACCTGAGGGTTGCAAATACTTGGATCCAACTATTGAATCTTGAACAAACATTTTGAAAATTTTTTATGAAGATTGAAAAGTTGTAACTAAAGATGTGATTAATTTTGCTGAATTTTCAATTTTGATTTATAATAATACTCATCATTACGTCCCTACTGCCCATCCTTTTGTTTTTTGCTTGCTTTAAGAATCTCAATCTTTGCTTTTTTTTTGTATTTTGAATTTTTGTTTTTGTTTTGTTAATTTTTAAACTTTTTTTTTTTTTCACGGAATGAAAATGATCTGCTTTTTATGTTGCCTTTATTTGTCGGTCATTTTGCCGAGCACTGCTGATATTAACTGTGTAGACAATTTTGAGAGTCTGATATAGAGTGCAGTATTATTAAAGACTTTGAATTTGAGATAGGACGAAGCATTGTGATGATTCTATTGCGCTTGACAATTCATATTCATTAGGCCGTATTGACATAAAGCCTTCCATTTGATGCCTTTCAGATGTAGTAGACTTTATTTTTATCCAAATCCGTGATGATTGATATTCAAACTAGGAAGTAGCATGTAGGAAAATTGTGCCTCTTTGAGAAATCAATACTGTTATTTTTGTACTCCTTCTTACTCAATATGATGCCATTGTGGTGTGCACAATATTGATTAATCAAATTGAAACTAAAAGAGATTGATTCATCCCTGCTGTCATTTTTGACCCATGAAATGAAACCCGTTTTTTATTTTTTACGACAGAATAGAATAATCCATTGCATTACTATTCCTGGTTGTGTGATTTCACATCTTGGTCAAATGATGATGTGTGAGTGATTAGTTGACTGTATTTGGTACGAGTGTGAATGTGCGTGGTGTTGTGCTTTTGATTTCCCTACTACTACTCCTTATGGTTTCCTCTGTGTCTGTGTCGCTGTCCGGAATCCTGTGCCTCAGCTATGCCAAATGACTTTGATCTTTTGTGACATGTTCTTGTTTTACGCTACGTGTGCCCCATGCAGAGCCGGGACTGAACTTCCCCCCCTGCCCGTATTTTGTGCTCTTTTCCTCTCTCCCTCCCTTCCACCGCTGACTCCTGACATTTTTGTTACGATAAATTTTTGTTTGTTATCAATTTAATGTCCTAGATGTCTTATGATGTATGTGCCTGCTTACAGTTACAGAACACAAGCACAACACAATGGGGTTTGTTGCGACTTCTTCTACTGCAACCATCGTATTCTTATTCAGTGCTGCTCCCTGTTGCCTTTCTTTCATTTGCATTCTACGCTTGCCAATTTTTAAAGTTGTGACATAAATTTTACATTTCTTGCATTTTAAAAAAAGTGGCTAAATATATTTTTCAAGTTATTGACATTTTTAAAATATTGCTGTGAAATTGCTGGTGGTTATTTTTTGATAACTTAACACATTATCATCAACTTTTCTACCTACCTACTTAAAAAGAATTGTTCACAATCAATATTTGTAAAGGAAAGAGCTATGACACGCTGTGTAGGATTTTGTCATTTAGTCTATAATGTGACATAGAGATTGTTGGGAGAGTTGGATACTCACTGAAGCTAGAAGACAATTTTGAACACTTCCCAAGTGTAGCCTTATGAGAGAGAGCCTTTTCTGGTAGCAGGTTGCCTTGAATGAAATCATTTGAAATCTTAGAATCTACACATTCTTCTATCTTCCATTTCAAAAGCATCTTTCATTAAAATATTTCCTGATAATTTCCAACAATTTGACGACTTATATAGAGAGCATAATCATTGATGGAATTTCAAGTTAGTAGTTTTCAGACACATGATGTTGATAAGTCTGCTTTTATCAAGACATAATCTTAAATGTATGCAAGACACATGAAATTTTCCACCAATCCCTCCTCTCCCAGCTTTCTCTTTCTCTTTTATCTCCATCTGCCATCTGTAGAGTCAAATTTTTATTCATTGTTAGGTAGAGAGAGAAAGAAGAGGTTGAGGTCTGACTGTAAACCGAGGGTTATTACTGGCAGTCCTTGACACTGGGTTTTTTATTTGTGCTACAAAATTTTGCAAATACTATCTAGTCCATTTGTTTGTTTGTTTTGTTTGTGTTCTTTTGACACACAATCTTGATTTTCAACAGTATCAACTATTACCAATTTGAAGAACTAGTCCTGAACTGACTGCTGTATTGGTTTATCAAGGAAATTTATATTTTAATAGCCTAAGATAAGACTAATTGAGATTACTGTACGACCGGCCATCTTTATTTTATTTTATTTAATTCAATTTTTTTTTGGCAGTTGTGAGAAAATAAAACTGTATTATTTTAATGTTGCAAAATCTGAAGACAATCTTTATTGAGAAATACTTAAATCCGAACTAGTCATGACTGGATAATTGAATCAAACTGTTCACTGCTGTATTTTGCAATTGTTAGTGGGTAAGAGTTAGACTTGTCAAGTATTCTATTCTTGTATTAGGATTTTGATGGTGCAATGATTGCCTTCGTATCCTGTCACTGACCTTACTACTTGGTGCGATGTATGGTGTGCACTGTATTGTACTGCTCTTGCTGCGCTGCACTGCACTGCACTGCACCACCATTTTAATTGTACATGGGTACAGTACTGAACTGGTAAGGTCAGACTGAAGCAGGAGCTGGCTGTATCTACTACTACTACTCTACTATTCAATGCTGCTGGTTTTTTTTTCTGCTTTTTTTTAGTAACTACTTGCCATATGCTCTTTTTTATTTTATTTTTTTTATTTAAGTGCTACACAATATAATATCAATATATTTATATTTCATCACTTTGTGTAAATTTTGGATTCTGAGAGGTTGATTTTTTGATTTTCAGAAACAAAAATATTTTTTTACGTTGCTTCTATGTATTGAAGAAGAGTATTTAACTGCCAATGTGTTCATAGATTAATGGTCTGTCCTTGTAGGTGCTTCTCTCAAATTCTGCTTTGTGCTTCCAGACTACTATTTTTTCAAGCTTTTTCAAAAAATCAAAAGTATCTTTTCTATTTCTATTTTTTTTTCATTGAAAATAATCAGTATAAGTATAAGCTTTCGCTGTATTTTAAATAGCCTTGTCTTTTGTGTTGAGCTTTTGTGTAATTATTATTATATTATTCATGTCATTTGAAATCTTTTGATTGAATTTTTTCTCATGTATAAAATTTGATGACGAGAATTAATATTTTTTTTTAGAAAAAAAAATTGCTGTATTATGTACTTAAAACACTTTAAACTTGATTGTTTATTTCCAAATCAAAACTGCTTGCAGGTGCATTACAGAATTATTGAAATAATGATTGAAATTCTTCCCTCTTCTCTTTGACTGCTGTACTGTACTATCACTTTCACACTGAAATACTGTTTTCTTTTGGGTTTAAAAATATTTTTTTTTTAGGTTTTTGTTTTTGTTTGTCTTTTTGCTTTGTGTGGCTCACAGACTCAATGGCTTTGTAGTTTGTGGCTCAGATCCAATGGATCCATCACCTAGGCATGTCTCTCGTTCCTGTAAGAGGTGAGAAAAGCGCCTTGGATGCTGGTTGCTGCTGTTGCTGCTGCTATTGCTGCTGTTTTATGGTTTGTGTTATGTGTTGTGGTTGTACCTGTCCTATGACTGTGTATATGTGTACCATCATCAGTCTTGTCTGTGTATTATTATTATTATCATTATCATCAATATTTATTACTTTTTTAAAATAATAATTACATACTATTACGGTCATTGTCATCATCATGTTATAAAAATGTTTAACATCACTGTCTTCATATTGCTAATGTATTATTATTATCGTTGTTATTATTATTATTATTATCATCATCATTACTGTTCTTATTTTTTAATTATTATATTGGCTCATATTACAACAGCGTCAAAATTTCTTATTTTATTTGCCTACCTGCTCAGTACACTTTTGCTCTACACAATGGAATAAACGTTTATTTAGAAAAGAAAATTTGTGTCATTTATTTTATTTTATTGTTCTGTTGTAACATCAGAACAAATTTATCGTCTTGTGAACCCATGCTGTCATTGTTGGCTGTCATGTAAGCAATAGGAGCTACATAAAGATTTTTATCAAGATCTCAAGCAAC
>JAUEKZ010192711.1:474-12106 GCA_031471865.1 Melibe leonina | reverse complement strand
TATGCCAAAAGCCTGAATTTCAGGCTTTTGGCATATGTCAGTTCATTGAAATCTGATTTATCGGGTATAAGAACAGGCAAATCTTGAAGATTTTACTGTCTTTAGCAGTGAAAGGGATATTATAGTATAGTCGTTTATTCAGGAGAAGGGAAAGGAAGGGTGGTCGTAATCCAGATTTGGGACACAGTTTTCTATATAGCTTTTTGATCACAGAATCACAAGCTTGCTGATATGCTATTCATTTTTTGAATATCCAACAAAATAACTACACAATATTAAGTAATGTCGCGGCGTGTCAACTCTTTCACAGCGAGGTCTGATTCTTAACAAATAAAAGATGCAAAATCTTCAAAATTGTCGTGTTCTTATAGCAGATAAATCAAATTTCAGTGAACTGAAAATCTTAAGGCTTTTCGTGCAACTAGTTAATAGTTTGAGAATACACCTTGCTTAGCACTGACAGGGTTAATCACACTATGCAAGTCATGAATATTTCTGATAATTTGTTGCTGGGTGGCGGATGGCGGTATAACGAGGTTTGAGTGCATTATTATTATCATCATCATCATTACAAGGTAAGTCTACCCATCTCACGTGACTTTTGGGACGAGAATACAACATAAATCACCATCCATCTTGTATCGCGTGCAGTGTACTGGGGCGCCACCTACCCAATCGTTGCGCATGCGTCAGCCAAGCTTTCTTTGATCTCACCCCAGTTAGTGTCGAAATGCGATATTTTCATTACACGAGTATGATGGTGCGAGAGGGGTGGATTGGCTTTGCCAGTTCTGTAAGTGTCTGAATTCGTATTGTAACAAGATAGAAAAAAAACAATAAAACGAAACAACGAAACTGTTGGCAAACATAGTCACTGAGTTTTTCTTCTTTCTTCTCCATTGCTGGTTGTAATCAAACGTTTACTGCACTGTAAATTGTCTACCCATCTGTCTGTAGCTGGAGGTCTCTCTCTAATTGTATATATTTATATACCGGTATATATAACAGAATTACATTTTTTCTGTGCCTAAACAATGTTATTGCGAAAATTACTTCACTAATCAGATAAAAAGTAAGTAATACTGGCAATGTCTACAGCTCACTCTCATTGGTAGAGCGCTCTTACATTAGCTTTTTTTAAACCTGTTGTAGATCATATCAGTCTGTTTATCTGTCTGTCTATCTGTCTCTTCCTGTCTAGCACAATCACCCTCCCCCTCCACCCCGCCTCTTCCTGAACCATTTTTCTTCCAACCCTTCCATATCGCTCCTTAATCGCTTTACTTGTCACCCTCTAAAATTTGTTTTGTTTCATTGTTTTGTTTCCTTTTTTTTCTTTTTCGGGGGGGGGGGGGGGGGTGGGGGCTGTCCAAATTAATGACTGGAATATTCCTGGCGTCAGCCGCACCGCAGCACCGCAATTTGGATAAGTGGGGTAAAGATCCAAATGTCTTATTTATCACCTTAAGCTGCGATGCCAAGGGAGAGAACGAGATAATGATATTGTCGATTGACACAGCCATCGCTCGTCTCTTCTAATCAATCATTTATCACAATGTGTTTAATAGACATCGTCCGCCATCAACTCATTATTATCCTTCCAAGACAAATGTTCCATGTTTTCATAATTATTATTATTATTATTATTATTATTATTATTATTATCATCAATATTATTATCATTGTTATTACCATGATCGTTATCATCACTCTAAATGA
The DNA here is from genome assembly GCA_031471865.1 of Melibe leonina. Classification (NCBI taxonomy): domain Eukaryota; kingdom Metazoa; phylum Mollusca; class Gastropoda; order Nudibranchia; family Dendronotidae; genus Melibe; species Melibe leonina. Next base: position 10,387 of record JAUEKZ010192711.1, on the reverse strand, counting down.
GGATAAAGGGCATTCATGCAAAAATAAAATTATAGATTTAAAAAAAATTACATTGTTCACTGACAATAATTGAGATGGGTTGCTTGTAAAGATAATCATCACAAAATATGTGGTGAGTGAACATGATAGAAAAGTAGAAATGCTTGTAGAGTTTCAATGCCAAAGACACCAAAATCTTCAAGACTTGCCTGTTCTTATACCAGATAAATCAGATTTCAGTGAACTGACATATGCCAAAAGCCTGACTTTCCGTATGTCCGTATACTGAAATCTGATTTATTTGGTATGACCATGTACATTTTTAAGATTTTGATTATTTCAGTTGGATTAGAATCAGACCTTGCTGTGAAAGGGTTAGATTTTAATACGCCATGAAAGACGGACATCCAATTGTCATGACCGACCACCCATGATATCCCTAACATTCAATTCAGCATAAATTTAGAAATGAGTCTCTGACCAACTTTTAGCCCGACGTCACATAATCGCCTCCCCTCTCCAGCTCCCCCCCCCCCCCCCCACACACACACAAACCCTCCTTTGCTTGACAAACCAACATGATTTGCGAAGAGTAGGCTTGCCAGACATAATATAAGCGCGCTGATTGCTCAAACTCCGACTGTAAAAAAGACAATGAGAAATCTCCATTACTTCTGCCTCTCTATTCTCCGTTAAAGCCTCGCCCCCCCCCACCCCCCTCGCCCGAATAAAAAAAAAAGCAAAAAAAAAAAAGGCAACACCAAAGAATAACACCAGCATCACCATCACCACCACCAACAACGACAAAACTCGGCCTCATTAACTTTACAAAAAAGAAGCTGCTGAGAAAAGATCTATCGTAGCATGAAAGGCAAAATATATTGAAAGAGATGACGAAGGACAAATGGCCATAGCCCCCCTCCTCCTTCGCTTACTTCTGCTATTGTTTGTTAACACAAAATCAGTATGTGAGTCATCCACAATCACTTTCACCACCAGAGGCATCTCAATTACCGCCACAACTACTACCACCATCATCATCATTACCAACAACACAACCATCACACCTACCACAACCACTACCATCACACCTACCACAACCACTACCACCATCACCATCATTACCAACAACACAACCATCACACCTACCACAACCACTACCATCACACCCACCACCACTATCACTATCATTACCACCACCACAACCATCAAACCTACCACCACCGCCAACTACTACCAGCATCAACACAACCATCACATCCACCACCACCAACCCCTACCACCACACACAGTGTACACAGTCGGTACCAGTGTTTGCCAAACCACAATACGGTGTGACCGCCATGCTGGTCCTCCTCTAGAGAAGACGAAAAGGTCATCTCTCATATTGCTTGCTCAGGCTGGGGAACCTGGTAGAAAACCGTCATCCAATAGTTTGCCTTCCTGCCTACACCCCACCACAGCCCACCACACACACACATTTCTACAGCTCGACCGGCCTGATTAATATACCCTTCATCCAACGGATGGGTAGGATCAATGACCGAACAATGCTTGATCCAGAACTGCATATTACAGCAAGGTCAGCTCCTATTAAGGAGTCCGGCAGAGAAAGCTGAAAGCGGATATGATATCTATATTAGTATTCCATTATTCTGACGCGGGACAAGCATCGAAACGTAGTCAGTTGAGGCAGCAACTCAAGGCGTACCGTTATTGACACTGCTTAGTGAGAGCTGGGAGTAATGGATATTGATGAGGCCCAGTAGAAAGATAACATTCAAAATACTGCATGCGCTGCTTTTAGGATATGTAGACTGTTGGCTTATCTGGGACGGTATTCGATATACAATGTAAGCCTTCAGGCTTTTGGCATATGTCAGTTCATTGAAATATGATTTATCTGGTATAAGAACGGGCGAATCTTAAAGATTTTCGCGTCCTCAGCATTGCAAGAGTTAAGAGCGGCTTTTAAAAAGTGAATAACTTATGGGGACTTTCTTAAAGTTTTTTAAATGCTTTATTGGCTTGTTGTTCTTTCTTTGACTGGCATGCGTTCTATCTCTCCGGTCTCGGTGGGATTGATCACTGCCGACGTTTACAGACTCCATTCCCCAACTTTCCGAAACGATCTACACCTCTTAACAATAGGTATCATGTGGAGTCACTTGAATTACATCCCCCAATATAACATAAGATATAGACGACATAATGTGTAAGTAACAAACCATTTTTTTGATATACGAAATGTGCACGGGTCCAATGGACCCAGCCCGTGATTTAAAGTATTATTACTTCAAGTATACGGGTCCATTTTGGACACAGCCAGTAGGAATAAAGGGCAAAATATGCCAGTAGGGAAAGGGTTAAATGGCGCGCTTTCTATATCTACGGTTTTCATGTATGTGATTGATCACTGCAGGCATTTACAGTTACAGACTTCATTTCAAGACTTTCCGAAACGAAAATTACAACAACAAAAAAACGTAGAGGTGTGTATGTTTTACGAGAAACAAATAGTGGCTGCAATCCAAACTTTTATGCGGCGTCTGGCGTAGATAATAGGAGCTATTTATTATGATAAAAGAGAGGCATGTTATCAATTGCGCAGCCAGAGTAAGAAAAACTGGGCTATTTATTATGATGCTTCCTCTTCTTATATGGCGGGACTGTTCTCAGCAGTGTTCATACAAATTATTTTGTTCTTAGATATCAATATTTTACTTCAGAGGTTTTCATAAGATAGCTATAGAAAGAGGCTGTCTTTAGGAGAGAGAGAGAGAGGGGGAGAAAGAGAGAGAGAGAGAGAGAGAGAGAGAGAAAGAGAGAGCTGGGAGTGAGTGTGTATGTGTTGTGTGTGTGTATGTGTGTCGCTGAAGGAGAACGAGAGTATGAAGATGCAGAATAAACAGAAATGGCAAGGGAAATGCATAAAGAGTGCAATCATAAAGAAAGATAAATAGAGAGAGAGAAGGGGGGGGTTACATATAGGTCAAGCAAGAGAGGGTGAAATTAGTGTTTATGTGAGCTAAAGATAGAGAGGGGGAGAGGGACAAGGAGAGAGAGATGGAGAGATGGATGGTAGGATGATAGATGAGATAGAGAGAGGGTTGGAAGGATGAGAGAGTGAGATAGAGGTGAGATGGAGAGAGAGGGAGAAAGAGAGAGAGAGAAAGATAAATAAATAAATAAATATATATATATAGGGGGGGGGGGATAGGTTGCAAGACTTGGGATATGTATCTCCATCATTCGATGCTCAAATGACTACTCTGGTAGTGGAGGCGATGAGATGGATGAGTAGCTAAAAGGGAGAGACGCTGCAATGGCAATAATATTATGACAAGGCCGACAATTCAATCTACGGGGCCAGCCACGGACTGACTGCACTCACTGTCACTGGGTGATGATGCCTACTGCCGCTGCTGCTGGTGGTGCTGTGCTGTGCTGTGGTGTGATGTGATGATGGTTCCATGAGACCATCATGGATAGAGAGGTAGATAATACATAGAGTCTATACTTACGAGGCGATCGATGGTATCATGCCCACCATTAATTTGATGAATGACCCCACGATTCCCTGTGACTGGTGAGGGCAGGAGGCTGACTGAATACGTGGGGAAATATCTTTTGAATGTGATATTCATTGGCCTGGCTACAAGTGCATTATCAGGTCTCGGGTTCGAACCCACCTTCAGCCACGTTCAAATTCCAACCGCCTACGACGCATATATTTTTTATACATAAATGTAATAAAATACATGGAATTTTTTTCTTTTCTCAATCGATCTTCAGCGCAGTATCAAATTTGACTATCATATTAAAAAAAAGTATCTCTTATGATTTGTCTGGATTCTCGTTTTCTTTGTGCATTCAATTAATCATAATTAATTCATCTACCTGTAATTTGCATAATATATTTTTTGTTCCTAATACAACTGAAGTCTAAAATCTCTCAAAGTCAAAGTTAAGCCTGACTTCCTGGAGAGGATTACAAGCCCAGCCTGCCACTATTTATCTTATGGCTGTTTGTGATGCCGATCTATCTCAATCACGCGAAATCATTTACCGTTCTTTAAAATCTAGAAGAGGAAGTATTGTCTTTGATGCTATTCAGTATTGAATAGGGACAGCAACACGTCGACCTAGCCAGATAAAAAAAGGGGATGTCTACTGGAAAACAGTTTTAATGAGATGAATTATGAGCATCACCCCCTCCCCCTCCTCCTTGCATCTCTCCATAAAAAAAAAAATATATAAAGGACGAAAGAGAATAAGTACGAAGAAAATATTGAAGACAAAAAGGGAATTAGTAACCGCCACCCGTGAAGAAAGCCGCTGCGAAAACATTGCAGGATTAATTACAAGGATGGGACAGATTTCCCCGTAAATCAGCCAGTAGTTTAACGTGGTTGTTAGTCTTATCTGTCAAGTTGTGAATTAAGGATACAATAAATCATGAGGGGTTTTAAGAGTAAGTGGGAAGGAGGGTAAGTACGATCAAACTGTGAGGACGATTAGATAAGTGCTTGGCAGGAATGCAAAGTCGAGTTTGGAAAAGCGATAAAATGATTAGAAGACAACGGAACATCAAGCTGACACCACAGGTAGGTAAAGCACTAACAAAAATGTAATGAAAATCGGAAAAAGAAATTAGATTTATCTACAAAGATATGAAGGAAAATACAACAAAAAAAGGGTAATTATGTATGAGAAGACATAGAGGAAGGCTATGATGGATGGGAGGTTAGAGAAAGACGGAAAGGGGAGGGGGGAGAGACCGTGGGTGGGATAGAGGGAGAGAGAACGAAAGAAAGAAAGAGAGAGAGAAGCGGGAGAGTGAGAGGAAGGAGAGATGGGGGGAGATAGAGAGGGAGAAGGGCGGTGGGGTAGATGAAGGTCGAGGAAAAATGCAAGAGAATATAGAGAAGGGGGTCATTAAGAATGGAGATATCATATGAAAAAAGATGGGATTAAAGAGAAGGGAGAGGAGGGGTAAAGAGATTTAGAGATGAGAATAGAGGAGGCGAACGAGAATATATTCATAAATAGATAGAGAGATACATATAAGGAGGGATGGAGAGATGGGAAGAAAGGAGAGGAACTATAATATAGGCAAAAGAAGAGAAATAGGATTTATAATAGATATATATATATATATATTGAGAGAGATGATGGGGGGGGGGGGGGTGGGGGGAAAGACACTGCGGGAGCAGGGAGAAGTAACAACAGGAAAAACTCGCCAAGATAAGAGAGAGGGCAATAAGCAGTTCGTTAACGGCGTAGGTATACGGCAGGTCCCTGGTGGGGTTTTCAAGCCACGGCTCCAAATTAGAGTTCGTGAATGTAATTTATCCGGGCCGCTGACTGGGGATTTGTTCCATCTGCTATTGTGCCGTGCTGGTGCCCATGTGGATCACTGATAACTGATCTTAGTCCCTTAGGTCCTTAATAAAAATTAAAGTCCTCAGAGGCCGCATAAGGCGGTTGTGCGTTTGGTCTAAAGATGCCTTCGAAAGCAGCAGGTTTCCGATACGATGTCTGTCAGTTTAATAAAGCCTCCTACTGAAAACTGCTTCTTCCTAGATAACACAATAAGATTTGTAACCTAGATAGTCGCATTTAGAAGAAATATACAAAGCTTCGGTGGAATCTGCATGATAATAAAGCCGCGTTGTTTATTCTCTAATAATTTTTTTAAGGTGATGTCAGGATACAATATAATACACATCAAGCAGTAAGGGGGGGGGGGGGGGCCTGTTGAGACCCTGGGACCCGTGAAGAGTTTCTAACGCACTTTAAAGAATTCCGAGGTAAACACCTGCAGGTAAAGCTCTTTGCCAGCCTGCCACCATCCTCCTCACTGAATTATATATCTCTACGCTCCCTTGTGTCGGAACCAAAGACATTAGAAGAGTTAGACCTTCGTGTTTGGTCACGTGCCGGTCTTACATAGTAAACGAAAAATGGCGTCAATTAAGGACATTTATTGCATATGAGGTAACCGAATGATTGCGAAGAGAAAGTCTTTGGCCAGAACAGAGAGAACTCATAGTTGATGCAACTCCCACTGATTCCAATAAAATCCTGTGCAATCATTATAAAGCTCAAGACAAGGAAGGATTTGTCAGTAAAGGTATGTGTCCACACCTTAAAGTAAATAACGACGTGGACTTTTTATAAACCGTAAGTGCACTCTGTCTCGGACTTAAGAGGAAGGATTTTCAAAAACGACACATGAGAATTTAGCTCATTACCAGCGCTGGCATCCACACTGACCTGCATGTACATCTATCTCCCTTGCTTGTTGTAAAGACCTCCATAAATTTCACTGGAATTTAATAGCGATACATTCCAAAATAGGTCTATGAAAGGGCAGATTAACCCTTTCACAGCGAGGTATCATTCTGACTCAACTGATATATGCAAAATCTTTAAACTGTAAGTGTTCAGGCTTTTGTCATATGTCAGTTCACTGAAATCTGAGTTATCTGCTGCGATAATAACCGGCAAATCTTGAAGATAGATGTGAGTGGCATTAGCATTGAAAGGGTTAAATATATCTCCTAAAACCTAGGGTGACATATTTCAGGTGGAAGTGTCGCCAAACAATACAACAACTTGTACTCCTTATGCTAGTATTCTTGTTCAAATCAAGCATAAATGAAGCAAAATAGTAGTAGTAGTAGTAGTAATATTTGTGTACCAATTACAGTACACTGACGACGGGCCAACCAGTCTTAGCACAGGTGCCATAATGCAGAGCGGCTGGCGAGGCAGTCGCTGGTATAAAAAAGGTTTTTGGTATGACGCGACCGGGGTTCGAATCCCCGAAATAATATAATGTCGGTTCCAAGGCGAACGCTTTCGTTACTGCTTTACCGCACCGGTCCTACGACCATATCTAGTGCACTTATCAAAAAATATATTTTTAGGTACCTACGATATTTCTGATACTTCGGCACTCTGAGACAGCAGTGTAGGGCAGGGCAGGGCAGGGTAAGGTAGGGCAGGGCAGGGCAGGGTAAGGTAGGGCAGGGCAGGGCCAGCCAACCACACCGATTGGTGGGCGTGTGTGACGAGTGAGGAGACGACCACAGTATCACAACTCACGGAATTGGATTTATCTATATCATGCGCAAGTCTGACACTCGAAGCAAAACAACACCATCAATTGGAACGCATAGAAAAAATAATAAGTGGACGACTGAAAGCTCAAATTAACCAATTTCCCTAGCCAAACTTGATAATGATATTCAGAAAATAAGACCATAGATCAATTATCATAGAAAATGAAAGAACGAACCAATTGTAAAATTGCCCATCGAGATTTAAAACATAAAAAGCACTAATGATATAACTTCAACTGCAGCCACAAAAATAACAACGGTAAATTCTTTAACAAGAACATCAACACCAACGACATCATCCAACAAACACCAGAGGATCTAAGAGCCACTTGTCCTTTGACACCAATTTGACAACAACAACAATATTAATAATGATGATAATGACGATTATAATAATAATAACAATAATAATGATGATGATGATAAAAACAAAAACAAAAGGGAAAAAAACCTACGAGGTCGAAGCCGAAATAAATATATAAACAAAAACAAAAAACAAAACAAAAACAAAAAATCAAAGAAGAATCAATTATTACGATTAATTGTTATCTCTCTATGCTCCATAAATGCTTTATATCAATTTGGCGCTAACGAGGCGTTGGGTCCGTCAGTGTTTCACACAAGAGTCAAATTGAAAATAAAACACAAACTTGAGCAAACCATCAACAAAGCGCTATCTGAATAGATAAAAAGGGTTGTAAAATGTAAAAGTTTCCGAGATAACGGATCACATAACAAAACTGAAACTTTTACATTTTACAACCCTTTTTATTACATGATTAGTTTCCAGCAGCTCCATTTTTGTTATCTGAATTGATAGATACACGCATTGTGCAAATTGATGTAATGAGTAGAACTCGCAGCAGTAGCGTCAGAGCGGAGAGAATGAAGGGGAGACAATGCCATAACCAGTTATCCAATCCCCAGTGATGCCTGTCTTACAAGCCCTTTCATGTTGTACAGATAGACAGACATACATACATAAATAAATACATTCACCCCTTCATTCCACGAGTATTATTATTCATCCCAATCGCTGCTCCAGGGCGGCCCAAAGTTAACGAAGCTACGATAGATCCGCACGGGGTTAACCTGATTCCCGAACGCATGACACTCGCCCAGCTTGCCCGGCTGATCACATTAGAGCCGTTTTATCCTTGAGGCCGAGAGGGTTAATTGCAACTGTAAAATAGCAACGGATAGGTTTCATCTTCGACTCTCGCGACGGCATTATTCAATTAGTCTACACCTCGGCTTGCTTGCCACAATAAAACACGAACCCCAAATGATGGCTGGGTCCAGGGCTCTGTCGGGCTTCGGACGACGAGCACGGCGGGAAGGTGGGCAGGCAGGATGGCCCCCTGTTTCGCAGGCTTGCCCGCCTATTAGAATCAGTATCAGCAGGTGTGTGCACCGAGAAATAGGTGTCATCAGAGGAATTAAAGTCGGCAACCGCAACATACAGTTATAATAATCAGAGAGAGAGTGAGAAAGACAGAGAGAGAGTGAGAAAAAAAAAAAGAGAGAGAGAGAGAGAGAGAGTGTGTGTGAAAGAGAGAGAGAGTGAGAGAGAGAGTGAGAAAGAGAGAGAGAGTGAGAAAGAGAGAGAGAGTGAGAAGAGAGAGAGAGAGAGAGAGAGAGAGAGGGGGGGAAGGAGGGAGGACACGAACAAGCCAATCATAGGCTTGTGACTTCCTGTGTCAATTAGTCGGCACCGGACACCGCCGGCTCCAAGTGGCCAGTGGTCAGGTACACGTATCTACGTGCACATAATGCACACGGATACACAACAACACAATACACTAGGCCCACAGGGCACTGGTCAATGGGGGTCAGGGGTGGTCATGGATCGACATTTTTACAGCAACAATAATTATCGACGTTAATAGTTATCCTCTCTGAATGACAACATTTCACAAATTCAAGTGTTAGTAAAATACCTGCATTGTTTGAATTTATACTTAACGCATACTGTTGTTTGTCTCTCGGTAAATTAACTCCCTCACTACTCAGATTATTTCTCAAATAACTAGCTAGATAGATCCAAGTCTTCAAGATTTGCCTGTTCTTATACCAGATAAATCAGATTTCTGTTAACTTATTATAAGTCTAAAAGGCAGTTCACTGAAATCGTATTTATCCAGTATAAGAACGCGTACATTTTCAAGATTTAGCATATTCTGTTTGGGTAGAATCAGACCTCGCTGTCAAATGGTTAATGCAGACGGATCAGGAGTTCATGGACAACTTGGTGAGGGAGGAATGACAGATGGATGATGGAGAGATGGAATGGGAGGCATAGAAATATCTAATACATAAATGGATGGGAAAGATGGTAGGCACGAAGATGTATAGAGAGACAGAGAAGGAAGGAATACAACAGAAAAGGGCTGGGAGTGCAGAGAATCCTTAAACTATCAATAAACAAACAAACAAACAAACAAATGGGTAATTCAATGGAGTGAAATAAACGAGCAGATGGCGGGAGAAATCGAAATTTGAAATTAACATCATGGCAGTTGGATGGGCAGTGAAAGCAAGATGGATAACGAGAGGGGGCAGGGCGGACGTGGAGAGCTAGAGGTCAATAGAAAAATATATATGGCGGGAACGATGAAAGACAGAAGAGATGGAGATATAGAAGGAAAGGGAGAGGGGGAGATGGAAGGAAAGAGGAAGTAAGAGAGAAAGGGGGCGGGGGGGGGGAGGAGGAAAGGCAAGTTGACCGGGGGTTATAAGGAAAGCGAGGGAGAAGGGAAGGCCGGGGGGGGGGGGGGGGAGGCAGATAGTTCAAAAAAGAATTT
>JAUEKZ010192700.1:2500-12109 GCA_031471865.1 Melibe leonina | reverse complement strand
ACAAAGATCAAAATTAAACAACACGTTCTTATATTATATACATAGTGAAATGTATGTGTTAGTGTTATCTCCCCTGTATATCGGATTCCAGCACGATCGGATTCTAGCACGATTTTTGGCTACTCCCTGGACCGTGCTAGAATCCGGCGAGCACTGTAGTAAGGTAAAAAATTCAATTTACTTAAAACGGTTTCTGATAATGTGATTCAGTTGCTGTGGTGCCATACAGTTTTTGAAACCAACATGAGAACCAGGTTAGCTTGTGCTTTACAAGTGTTGAGTATGCTCCAACATTATCTGTGCTGTAGTTGAACAAGTCAAGCTATTGCCTTGGAACCAGTAGGTCTCTGCTTTGAACCCTAGCTACATGATATCTAAGAGCTTAAACTCCGTGTTTTAGCAGCTGTCCCATCAATCAGGTGCTGGACATAAAATTTGAACAGTACTAAGACTGGTTGGCCCAGTGTCAATATACTGTGATTGAGTGAGATATTCAATTGAACCTTCTGTTTATCTTTGTGTGACAGCACATTAACTCGTCTAGAAAACTCAGCCTTGCATATTTGACCTAAAATGTGTTAAAGAAGGGCAATAAACAGGCAAAAACCAACCAGCCAAGCAACAACTTAAAGCATGCTTGTTACCTCTTCTAAAATCGGTGCTACCATGAAACAGGAACCCCATAAGAACTGTGTATCAATTGACAAAGCCACAGCATCCGATGGGTATCTGTGCAATTGGAATAAACATAAACTCCATTATGATTATGTGAATTAATTCACTGGGACAATTACATTATTGTTTCTCTACTATTCTACTTTCTTTTATCAGTAACAAGAGGGGAACGTATAAAATTTTAATAGAAAATAGACTTAATCTAAAATTTATTTGTGTCACTTTTAGAGCAGTTGAGAATGTATGTGTACATAGATGTATCTGTCTGTAACGCCAAGAACACTTGTGTGTGACAAAGGATCGAAATTTTGTGCCTCACTGTTGCTTACTGAAATCAGTTTTATCCCTATAGTTTATTGTGTTCTTTTCCAACACACAACAGTTGTCAGTAGTGGGAGGGTTGTTGGCAGTTGTGATTAGCAGTAGAAGTAGTAATTGTGAAAGCAGTGAGTAGAAGCAGTGGTGGCAGAAGTGAGTGGTAGTGGCACAAGTGAGTAATAGTGGTGGCAGAATTGAGTACCTGTCGAGTTGACGCTAGTGAAAAGTAGTATTGGTGTTTGTAGCAGTAGGAATGTATGTGACCTCATTTAGAAAAAGTAGAAGTAGTGACAATAGAAAACTCATTTCTATGGTAGAGAGAAGGTATTTGTGAAGCAGAGATAGATTACCCTGACAATTCAGGAACAAAATGGGGGAAAAAAAGGTCTTCAAGATAAAGACAGGAAATGTAAACCCAGCCCAAAGTATCTTCACACTTTGAATTATGTACCAGTACATACTCATGGTGAAGAGGACGAACAACGGTCGATCCTATCGTATGTGCTTGATGAAACAAAGTGTAGAGGTAGGGTAAGAGTGTGTATCGGATGTTCAGTATTTCAGCAGATGCATTTGCCAGATCATCTCCCATCTGGCCCGGTCCTTGATTCTGGCAAAGTAGAAAGTGTTGGAGACTTTTTAAACTTTTGAATTGTTGAATGGAATGGTAGTCAAATGCAGCAAAAAGAGAAAATTAATAGTGAATTGTAAATTCTACATTGCAAAAGTGTTTGAACACTGATAGTCATAGAATATGAAATGCCCAGGCAACAACTTTTTAAATAATAAAAAAAAGGCAAAGTTCAAATCTGTGCTTTTAGATGGATGAATAGAAATTTGGAATAATTTCCTAAATAGAAAAACTGATGAGGATGACACTTGTGTCAAAAGTACCTTGCTATTTATTGCATTGTGATTTCTGCAAAATGGATAAAAAGCTCCAAGCTGCATCCATCTCTTACAAAGAGGTTTGCTGGTATCTCCATTAAAACCACAAATATCAGCACCCACCTGTTTGAAAAATTAACAGAATGAAAAATGGTAATTGAAACAGAGAGGTAAAAAAGCAAGGCAATGAATGGGAAAGGGATAGTAAGAAATGTTAAGTGTACACGTACACACAATTTGGCAATTTGATTGAATTTGAATCAAGAGGAATCTGGACTGTAAGATCAAAAGGGATTGTTGAAATTTGATATTGATTTCTTGATAAATTTTCCCCAAACAATTCTAAGAGCGTGATTAATCATCATTTGTGTCTTTCTCACATTTTTATTTAACTTACATATGGTATACCAAACAGGTTGAACTCAAGCATTCCTGGCAGAGAGAGTAAAGAAAAGAAGAAATCATAAATCGGATAATTTCTTGCCAAAATAAGGATATTCACTCCATAAGCTTCAGTAAATTAAATTTAAATTTTAAGTTGGGGAGAAGAAATCTTTGCTATGCTATGCAATGAATGTATCACTGTACCAACTTTTATCAAATTTTACCACCTTACCATTGATAAAATAAATGAAATTGTCTCTTTACTAATCCTTCTTAATTTCAGATTAAGTTCTAGCAAACATCAATGTTTTAAAGAATTTTCTCAATTGAAATCAAATCTTTAATTTAAGTTTTTTCTCATAATAAGTTATAACAACATTAAAAAAGAAAAATACTTCATACCAATGATAGAACGGTGTAAGTCTGGCCATATACTGGCATTGTCCCCCAACCAATGCCCAGTGTAACGTCCAGACCCTGGAAAGGTGGACCTGGCGATCACAACGCTTCTCTCTTTTGTAGCATCTTGTGCAACCCTGAAATATATTACACAATAAAAAATAGTACCTAGACGTCAAACTTATGATAAATTTGAATTAAAAAGAAAAAAACAACAACAACAAAACCCATTATAATGATAATGATATAAGATCTAAAATAAATACAAATACATCTTTTAACTTATTGATATTTTTCATATAGGCCTGTCACCAAGGAAGACTGGGAGATCTCAGGCTTCAGTCATGATGCATCCCTGCAATGTGCAGAAGTGGGAACATGCAGAGGGGCAATGTGGCTTAGATTTATCTAGGGTAGAAAATCAGATATCATGGCTGGGAGACCTGACTGTTGGGGGATTTCTGCTTGTAATCACCCAGCCAAATCATGTCAATGGCAATTGAGGGTTTACCTATATATTTTGCGAGATTTGTTTTTTCAGTTTAACCACCTAAGCAGAGACACCCCCACTAAGGGAAATGTATATAGATAAGAAAAGTATGAAAATAAAAGAGTTGCTAAAATCATTCACTAAAACAAATTATGAAAAATATTGCTGCAACAAGTAAGGCAAAAATTATTTTCATGTATTCAAGCTTCTTAACCTTTCCCCTGCAAATATGATCAAGCGAATTATATATTTCCTCCATTTTATGTTATTTTCAAAATATGTAGGTACATATTATTAATTATACAATTTTGAATACTCACTATTTTGTTTTTTGAACTTGAACTTGAACATAAAATAGAATGATAACCTGATGACAACTGATACCAATAGATTAAGAAATGAAGTCTAACAAGTGTAAATGAAATTCTTACTCCAATGTTGGTCTTGTTTGGCTCCACCCATACAAGTTGTGTACATCATAATGTCGGTACTGCCCCTTGTCTCCCTGCACAGCACTGAGACAAATCGTCTTGTCAGACAAACGACCAGGGGTGCTGGATGTATCCCATCTATAGGCTGCCTCTGAAAGAGGAAACCACAAACAGTTGGCAAGGGTGAGGAGGGGGGAGATAAAACACAAGAAGGATGGATGGTGATAGGATTAAAAAACTAATTACTAAAAACTAACTAATTAATTGTCAACGTTAATCGGCGAGAATGCACCAAAGGCGATTTGCAGACAGAATGGAAGAAAAAGAAGAGGTAACTATAAGAGGTAATATTTCACAAGAGTGCAGAAGATGAATGAAAAATAGACTTGTCTTAAAAGTCTAGGAAAAATGTCTAAAGATACAGTTTTTGTTAAAAAATCTTAATATTAATATGCCAATATTTTTTTTTTGCTAAACTATTTGTGTAAACCTAGTACCTGTATAGAAGCAATAAATATAGGAGAACAAAATGGTGGGGAAAAAAAGACTGACCCAATTTCAAAACAATTGCATGTTTACAATAGTCAACTTTCTTCTTGTTTATGATATCATTTATCTAAAACTTATGGCTTTCATTCCCCAAAACTGTTAACATTTTTTTTCAACTTCAAACCCTGTTTACAGACAAGTTGTCGATAACTTTTTGGCATGAGAATTGAAATGGTTTAAAAAAAAAACAATTTCATATTTCTGGTTGATGTCATTTCATTTTGAGTTCAGAGAAATGTTAACTTTTAATTATTAATTTGTGATAAATTCATACTTGGCCTGTAAGGTGGATCTTCAAAAGCATTGTCAGGGCAGCGTAATGTCCAGTAAGGTTTGCGTGTCTCAGGCCAGTTCCAAGGCTTATCCAAGTTTGTACCAAAACTTGCTGGCTCATTCATATCCTGATAGTGTTGTGAAAGAAATTGGGATCATTTTCCTTTTTATAAACACATAAGATACTTTCAAACAGGTGATGGAGTTGAACAAGTTCACAAACCTCTCTTTCATAGAATCATTTGTAAGCAAAATGTTCTTGCTATCTACTTCACTTCTTTCCCAGCAAATGATATGGCATTGTTTGGTACTTTTACAATTGCACAATTATACATAAGTACATACATATATAGAATTATAGAGCACCTTTTCTCCTCAGAGCTCAACATGCTTTACAATGGCAGTAACAAATAAAAACAGATTCAACAAAGTATTGAATAAAATGCTGATGACCACATTCCATGCATGCATACACACACACATGCATGTACTAACATGTATGCACACACGCATGCTCAAACACAACAATTATTGTATGCACTAGTCACCAACATTTAAAAAAAGGTATTCTTTTAAATCCAAGATATATTATTTCTTAAGACATTTATCATATACGATTAAGGAGGAGTAGATAGAGTGTCCACCTTAAGCCAGTATGTTGGAGTGTTTGAGTCCTGATCACATTGTTCCTAAGAGTTTAAAATTGGCATACAACAAATAAATAGAGATAATCTTTTCAGACACAACCTATCCTCCTACCACCCTCACCACCCTACCCCCTGGTAGAGGTTACCCAACTAATAAAGTGTAAACTTACAATCCACAACCCATCAAATGTGAGTTTATCTCTGTGGCTTTTCACCAGCTTCTTCCATGCCATCCTGGCGGATGGTTTGAAGAAATCTGGGAATATCACAGGTTCCTTTGGCCATACCTGCATGTTATGAATCATGATGACAATAATGGTAATGTGTATTATGATGATATTAACAATAATGATAATAGCACATAAGCATCACACATTAAATTCTTCTCTACAGAAATTGGTTGAAAATATCTTTGGTAGGTTTTCTCAAAATCGATTTATAGCAAGAAGGCTGATAAGATTTTGATAAGAAGCTAGCACACACAGACAGAAAAAAACCAAAATGTTATGTGACAAATTCAAAGAAGCAAGACCAAAAATATCTTGTTCTTAAAAGCCATCAAAACTCAAGCACAGTAAGCTGATCATTTACTTGCTTTTATCTTGATCCAAAGTGTCTCTCCTGGCTCTGTGATTGGTTATGTTTGGCTGCAGGGATGTATCACATGCCCCATTGCTCCATTTTTAACCAGACATAGAGCTGGGCTCTGATGCTGTTTGACGCAGTATTAAAGGGAGGACACAAAAAATCAGCAAAAACCCCCCTAAAAACCCCCCAAAAACCCGTATTTCTCAAAAGTTGCTGCATTAATTTAAATAACTTTCTTTTCTTGCTTTTATTATTTAACTTGTCTTTTGGTACAATGAGACAACAGAAAAAACAAGATATCATAATAAGATAATGAAATCACGATAAGCACAGCTTCCTTATACTTGTCTTTAAAAGGATTTAATAATAATATACTTTAATAGTAGTATAGTATAGTACAATTAATCAAGTGAATTAGGCTTTTAATGCCTTTGCTGATCTTTGGTAACTAGGTCTATATAAAAACAACTACTTACAAACCCTAGCAATGCCCCTGTTGAATCTGTGACGTTATCAGGTACGCTGACATCTTGAGGCCATTTGATAGCCCCATCAGCCTCTGTCATCACTTTGTACGGTTCGTACATCTTAGATGCCATCAGACACGGATCCTGAAAATACAGTACCGGTATATATTATTGTATTTCAAAACCATGCACAGTTGGATTATCATCCCCTGCTTGTTTTTGGCTTATTCAAAGGATCAAGACCAAAAATGCCATGAAAGGCAGCACAGGGGGCTGATCAGCTGCTTGCCTTTGTCTTGATCCAAAGTTTCTCTCCATTCTCTGATTTGTTATGTGTGGCTGAAGGGATGTATCACATTCCATTCCACAGCTCCATTTGTAACCAGACATAAAGCTGGGCCCTGACACTGCATGACACTTCAATATTTATAATATCAGAATAAATACATGAATAAATAGTCATATAAATAAGTAAACAAATAAATATATGAATAAAGAAGTAAATACAAAAATGAATAACACTCAAACCTTGTTATACCACCACCCATTATACATTCTGCCATTCTCACCATTGCCAAGTTTTGACAAGGCCAACTATATGATTTCATTACACTTATTGGCGTTATAAAGTGTATCATAAAGTTAGAAAATATTAGACAAAGTTTCTTTCTTATGCAAGCAAATAAAAAAGATAGTCTTGAAATTTGATGTTATTATCCAGTGTGTGTTTTGATGTTGTGAACAAACCAGCAAATAGATGATCCTCATTCCCTCTGCTTGCAAAGATTTGAAATAAGCATTGAGACCAGGGAATCGTAACTCATCGATGGTGAAGTCTTTTTGTTCTGCCATGTGGTCTATATCCACATATTGCACATCCTGTTAAAAAAAGGTGAAAAATTATATCATGAATATAATTGGAAGGAATGTTTGAAGTCAGACAACAAACAATATA
The DNA here is from genome assembly GCA_031471865.1 of Melibe leonina. Taxonomy (NCBI): domain Eukaryota; kingdom Metazoa; phylum Mollusca; class Gastropoda; order Nudibranchia; family Dendronotidae; genus Melibe; species Melibe leonina. Next base: position 5,045 of record JAUEKZ010192700.1, on the reverse strand, counting down.
AATTTAAGGTAGGGATTTGTATATAAAAGAAATAAAATAGCTAAAAAAGAGAGGAAGAAAACAAAATGTACACACAATGTAGGCAATTGACTCATACGTAACATACCTGAGGGATGCTGTAATTTTTTGTACTTTCCACTGCATCCTGTAAATTTCTTAAGTTGTTGTAGCCGTAACGACTCAGCTGGAAGCCTAGAGCCCAGTACGGAGGCATCACTGGCCGACCAATAACCTTGAGGGAAGTAGTAAACACACTGTTGTTCTTTGGTAAATCCAAACTTCATATTTGTAAGCATGATATATATAGGTACCTTTTTAAAATATTAAATTTTCTTCCATAATTTTGAGTACATTCACCTTATTTCAGACAATTGAATCAAGCGATAAAAGAGATTCTTATATAATTATTTTTCTCTTTGCAATGAATGTAAGTGTTGAGTGTTCATAAAAGTACAATTGCTGTGGCTAAGAAAATACAATTGGAGGGCCAAGCAGGAGTTTGTCCCTCGCGATGCATGACAAGAAGTATAACAACGTCAGTAGAGCATTAATTACAGAGCTCATAAGAAGATTTTACTACACAATAATTTATGAGACTAATTGTGATGAGTGGAGAAAGAATTGAAAATCATTTTAAACAATTGAGCCAGATACATTTGTAGAATAATGGTTTGAGTTGGTAAGAAACATTGTTTGGCTTTGTTTCATCAATCATGCTTCATCAATCATGGATCATCAGTCCTTTTTCATCAGTCATGTTTCATCAGTCATGCTTCATCAATCATGTTTCATCAGACCTGTTTCATCAATCATGTTTCATCAGTCATGTTTCATCAGTCATGTTTCATCAGTCATGTTTCATCAGTCATGTTTCATCAGTCATGTTTCATTAATCATATTTAATCAATCATCTACAGTATACCTGCGTATATTGTTGAATGACTTGCTCCGGAGATGGTCCCATGAAGATGTAAAAGTCCAGGATTCCTCCAATGGTCCGGTATGTGAGAGAGGGTCTGGGGCTGAAGGCGTATTCTGTAGATGATTTTATATTAAATAATTTATACGTTCAACACCAAAGTAGAAATTTCGAATAATCATCTAATTCAATAGCCTGCTGATTCTATCATAGTTGAGAACAATGACAAAACTTAAAAACACAAAATGTGAGTAATCTGCTTCCGCTTTTATTTGAAAACAACCACAATTTGAGGTCTACTCATAAATGTGTTCTGGCAAAAAATAGACACTATTTTTTTATATGTGCCTGAGGTCATTTTTATATCAATTTCATTATGAATGGTATAACCATGAATTTGCTTATAAGGGAACTATCAAAGTCAACTTTATCATTTGATGGAAAACTAATTTCAAATTTTCCTTCTCTCTAAAACCACAAGAACAGAGAAAATGTTTTATACCTTAGTATAGATATTGACATATTTTTTCTACCAGTTGTAGAATAGGTGACACTTGCTCTTTTACCTTGTGCGTTGCTATTGAACAGCAGGACTCCGTGAGTTCTGCCTCCGCTGTCCTCCACACAAGTGTAAAACGGGTGCACGCCATACAGGTTTGCCTCTGGCTGTGGAACGCACGAATTGTTTGATACTCGTATATATAATATATGAATATATACATTATGTATTTTTATATATAAATCATATATATATATATATATATATATATATGTGTGTGTGTGCGTGTGTGTGTGTGTGTGTGGGTGTGTGTGTGTGTGTGTGTGAATAAAGTGTTGCTCCTGCTAGGATTTGACCCACGCCAGGGGACAAAAGGATTCAGAGCTGAGCGGTAGTGAGACACATTACCTTGCAATGTTCTTACCTAACGTATCTCTCCCAGTACAACTTATAACTAAAGGGGCTTCCAGCCTTCCAGCCCCCGGCTCCTTGCATCTACTCATCCGTCGTTTTTCACTTTTTTTCTTTTTTTGGTCTATGTTTTATTTGCATTTTCTATGTTCTTTATGTAATTATAACCTGCCGTCTTTGTTCCGATGAAGGCCTAGGGCCGAAACATCGTTTGTGTATGTGTGTGTGTGTGTGTGTGTGTGTGTGTGTGTGTGTGTGTGTGTGTGTGTGTGTGTGTGTCCTGTTTTGTCTATCCTCTACTACATGGCCTATCAACCACTCCCCTTGTTTCACCTTTGATACCCACTGGCCTAACGTCTCCTCCCCCTTTTTTCTATTGCAACTTACGTCATATGACGGAGGCTGGTCTCGGGCGAATGACGGCCAGGTGATGTTCATGTGGTGCCGGAACCTTTCGTGCATGTGTTCCCCGAGCCCGTACATGTTGGTGGAGGGGAGGCGGGTGGTGATCTGAAGCAGTTGATTGGTCAATACCAGCGGGTTGAACTCAGTCTCCAGAGCCCATCTGACGTCATACGTGACGGACAAACACAGGAGTTCAAAGTTAAAATATGCATAATATGTATTTAATTTAACACCCAATTGGGGAAAGTACAATTATATTAATCCTTTCACAGCGAGATCTGATTCTAACCCAACTGAAATATGCAAAATCC
>JAUEKZ010192689.1:0-12111 GCA_031471865.1 Melibe leonina | reverse complement strand
GCGAGCTGGTTTACAAAGCCTAAGCCTTACACCGAAAGGTACAAAAGGTAAACTGATTAAGAAAGAAAGAAAGATTAACAAGACTGTAAGATGCGTAATGATAAGTAAAGAAGAAATCCAAGCGAGTTTGAAAAATCTAAGCGGATTTCTTCTTTAAAGTATTTAAAGAAGGAAATTTAAACTTTTGTAGGTATTATTTGTATCAGTACCTATCATACGACGGGACAACTGCATACTGGTCAGAAATTTTATCAAGGGATTAAAATTATATTTTAAAAATAGGCTTGGGAATGTCACAAGGATGAAATTGTTGTAAATGACTTGTTTTGTAATAGTGATCATAGCAGATGAAAAGGATAGCAGACAATCTGTTTAGTAATAGGTTACAAACGCTTTGGGCGGTCCCGGACTAGCCACTTTTCCTCTTTCTTTGGTATTGTTTTGTTATCCGCACTGAAGAGACATCTTTATCATTTTTTAGAATTAATATTTTGTTATTCCATCAAATTCCAATGCCTACTCTACATTTGACTGTATCATATTGAGAAGTAGAGGAGGAATAATATATGAAAAGATCCAAATAGAATGATAAGAGTTGCAGAGATATCTGCGAGTAAGGTGAGTGCGCGTGTTATTTGGGTGTGTTGATTTATGTGTGTAACGGGTACCCGAATATATGTGTCTGTGTGTGTGCCTGTGTGCGTGTGTCTCTCTCTGTGTTTGTGTGTTTGTTTGCGTGTGTGCGTGATGTGTGTGTGAGTGGTAAAAAAGCCTCCCAACTATTCCAACTAATGTCCATGATATGTTATTCCCGGTGGCTTCCTTGATGTTAAAGATAAATAATCTCTCTAAAATCTTCAACCGGAAGAACCTCGGTGAACATCGGACTTTTGGGAAAACCCCTTAAAGGACAATGTTATAGAGATGTGAGAAGGGCGGTTATTTATTGAGGTCCGTGACTTTTTGTGTCCGTCATTTTGGATTGGAAACCCTTTTGAATCGTTATGGGTTTCCTTATAGTTTAGATTTCTGCATCTTTCTTTTTAAGAATTTTATGGCAATCGTATTCTTTTTTTCTTCTTGCACTCCTTACATTAAGTACATTATCCATATTGCTGTTGTGGTGTTGCGTCTTGAGCTGTTACGCGAGGTGAAGCCCTTGACTTGGGGTGAGGAACAAACTTATATTGTTTTCAGATTGAAGCATAAAAATGAAGTGGTGGTGTGTGTTGGGGGGTCAATAAAGACCGTGGCTCGATTCAACCTCTTGCTTCGACTGCTGATTAGCATTAGGTCACTATCTATAATGACTCTAGCGAGCAGCAAGCATCACTGTTCCAATACTGACATTTTCATAGAAAGAATAAAGCGAAAATTTATTTCTATGGTCGACGGATAGGTCGAAGGTTAAAGGCTAATACAAACATGGCGGCCGCCACAAATAAGAGACTGATATACGTCGGTAAATATTGTTTGTTCAAACTTCCAATATATGTATTATTTCAAGTCTATCAGTTTTAACACATGTAGATATTAGAGTGTAGTAGACGTCTAGTTCAATTTCCTTTGTTTTTGAAGACTATGGTTTTTATTCAGGTTTGCTAATCCCCTGTCCGCCTAGAGACACAAGAGTTAGGTCTACACTCATTGCAAATTAAGCCTTGCATTGTGTTTCAGAGTGTCTGAAAACAACATAATTGGAGAAAATATCAAAACTATGGTCTGAAAAGTATGTTTAAATCAAAGAAGAAAAACTTGACAGCATAAACCCTGTCTGGAAATAGTCAAAAGTGAACAAAGTACCTGTTTCTAGCTTGACACAGCGTCAATTGACACTGAGTGAGAGGTCTACCCTGCACAAATGCTACCTTCCATCCTGAGTGTCTGAAAAGCACACAATTTGAGAAGAAATCAAAATTATGTACTTACAACTGTTTACTCTAGGCTAGGTTTGAAAAATATGAAAGAAGAACATTTTAACAGTATAAATCTCTAAGCTTGAAAGGGATTAAATATAACTCTTGGCAGCAGTGAAGTGTCTTAGTGAACACATTAGGCCTTGGAATCTTGATGATTCTTTTTTGCTAGAATAATAGATAGTGCCTATCTAGAAAGGGTCATAGAATGGTAGAAATGTTGGCAGCACTTAACAGACCAAGGAATGGTCAAAGTGAAAAAATTGGCATCATAACTGCTTGAAAACCTGAGGTCTACCTTCACTCAGTGTCAATTGACGCAGCATCAATTGACACAAAGTTAGATACTGTGTGTCAATTGACATTAACGTGACTAATTTAAGTAGGCCCTACATATTGAGCTGTTCATGTGCACAATTTTGTACTAAAACTAAAACAAGTTTTTCTGTTTGCGATGTGTTTTTTCTTCTTCAGGTGGCTGTGCAGAAGAGGTTGATGATAAAATTCTTCACTCAGCATTTATTCCATTCGGAGACATAGTGGATATTCAGCTGCCCTTGGATTATGAAACAGGTTTTTCATTTTTCACTTTTATAACAGTTTCCATCATAGAATGGCTATTTTAACAAAATAGCAAATACACGCTCTTCTATTTCACTTTCAACTTGTGTCTATCAGCTGATCTATCTATCATTTATTTGTCTAATAATGATAATAATAATAATAAATATCATTTATATAGCGCCCTACCCCATGGTTCATAGGCTCTAGGCGCTTTACAATACAAGCCATAAATATTCAATCTATCTACCATTCATTCATCTATCCATCCATACATATATATGATACATTCATCTAACCAGCCATCTTTCTATCTATCCATCCATACATTCATCTATCCATCTATCGATCTATCCCCATTCATCCATCCATAATATCCACCCACCCACCCATCCATTCTATCATTCTACACTACACAACTTTCCTTTTTTAAAGGCACTAGTAATATTAATATGGAGGCGCGGTGGCGTAACTGGTTGCGACACAGCACAGGACCCGGGGGCTCTGCGTTCGATTCCTACCAGAGGTACTTTGGTTTTTCCTTGTTGAGCAAGAAAGTTTACTCCAATTGCCTCACCCCACCCCACCCAGGAGTAAAATGGGTACCAATCAACAATTTGGGTTGGGGAAAGTAATCTGCAATAGACGAGCATCCTATCCAGAGGGTGGTAACCATTGTCATTTGTCTGCTTCACGCTACAAAAACCAGGATAGGCTCCGGGTCCATGGACCATAAGGCTCTAAAGGACTTAGAAGAAAAAAAGTAATATTAATAAGGATGAAATAATGCTTTTAAAAACTTTTAAACGACTAATTTTCTTTTAAAACACTGGTACATGTATAAGATTATTATGCATTTTAGTGCTTTCTAAAAAGATGTCTTTCTCTTTTTTTGTTAATCTACACAGAGAAACACAGAGGGTTTGCTTTCATTGAATATGAAAGTGCCGAGGTAAGTAAAGAGAACACTTAAATTTTATCAAAATACTTTTGATGATAAGTTGGAATTTTTTTTATCAGTCCTGATTATCCTGACCATTTATCCTCTATCACACCTCTCAACTTTTTATTTTTGTGACTTATCATATTTTAGTTAAGACCCATCACCTTTTGATTTAACTCAATCATCTTCTCAGCTAAGACTCATCTTGTTCAACTTAGTGATCTATATGCTCCTTTAGGTGTTATTTGTTTGGCCCTCTTTTAATTCTTCCCCCCCCCCCCCCACCCCCACAATAATGATAAATTGTAATAGCAGTGTTGAATGAGACAACTTATGAGTCATTATTTTTTTGCTTTAGCTCTGCTCAAGAAAGAAAAATTATGGCTTATAGAAAATTATTGTTATGACTTCTTCTTTTTTTTTAGAGATCAAGAAGTCTTTCATCCGAATGCATGAGCATCATGATTGTATTAAATTTTATTTTTATTTACAGGATGCTGTTCACGCTATTGATAACATGGTAAGAATCGCATTACATTACAGTTTTCCTGTTTAGAAAGACCTTTTCATTAGATCTGTGCTGACTACGGGTAATTTCACTGTGACATTTGGATAGATTGCACTTTTAATAATTATTAAAATTTAATCGCATTACAGTTGCATTGAACAATTAATATTGATATCACATACTTGACTTAAATGTATGTTATAAAATTTCTTGTAACCAATTCTTGAAGTTGTTCAAACAATTGTCAAAATGTACATTCTTTTCATTATTATTTGTTAAACGGCGAGAGGTTTTTATCAATTTATGAAAGCTGTGTCAAGAATGCATAGAATTCATTTTGATTGAATGCACAATAAATTCTCTATCAATTTTGGTTTTTTTCAAAATGCAGAATGATTCTGAGCTGTTTGGGAGAACCATTCGTGTGAATTTAGCAAAGCCACAGAAATTAAAAGATGGTGCTTCAAGAGCAGGTAGGTTCTGGATTTTGCTCAAGCTGGTTGATCCATGTTATTGATAATTTGAAAGTCTTCAATGAAATAAGCATCAATACCTGAGTGAGTTACAGACCTATCTAACATGTAGAAATAAAAAACATCATACTTAACGTTGCCGATGATAATTATTTTCAGGGGTTTTTATTTTATTATCTATACAAAACAACTTTGAAGTCCTGGAAAATGTTTCTTTTATTTCATGACTTCAGTAAGCATATCTTGGGGAAATTGATGTAAAAACTCACTCCAATCGGTAAGTTGAGCAAATTCATTGAGGTAATGATTCAACTTGCAAAATTCATTCCTAGTTGAAACTCACTATGCTTTTCGGTTTTTTACTTACACCTAAGTCAAAACCATAGTACACGTCACAACGGATAATCCGAAAACGCTTAGTCTGAAACTAACGTTAATCCCAAATGATTTCATTTCCCCGAATTCTTTCTTTAAAATATATAAGGTTTAATCCGAAATTTCACTATGGTTTAATCCGAAAGGATTTTAAATCCCCGACGAAGTATTTTTTCGGATCAACGCGACTTGGACCAGCAGACACTGGCCACGAAAGTTAAACACAATCAACACATCAAGCATTAGTAAGAACACTTGAAACCACTTGATAGCGAAACCCTTATAATACAGCCATACCTGGTCTTTACCTATGACAACGGATGAGGCGCCCTAGTATCCCCTTCTCTCAACCCCATCGTTCATTTAGTGTACTGTCTTGCATAGAGAAAGAGAGAGAGTGTGTGTGTAGTGTAAGTGTGTGTTTAATTGTGACGTATCCTGACGTAGATCAAAGGATTTTCTGACAGGCCAGGACGGGAGATGAGTGGAGTACAGTGGTGAGAGTAGGCAGGGCATGTGTGTGTTTGCTTTCCTGTGTGATGGTGTTTATTAGACCAGAGATCAACTCCCTGGTTCAGCGGGTAGAGCGTTTGCCATCGAAACAGTAGTTTGAATCCCCACCGTGTAAAGAGAAGCGAGGTGTGTGCAGCGTTACTGTTGTATGCTAGTAAGTGCTCATAATTATAGGGTTCATCTCAACACCGTTGACACATTAGAGATTTAGAATTGGGAGGGTGGCGGGGTTCGAATCCCAGCCGTACTTAATACTTTACTTAGTAGCTGCTGTCCTTTACGGCGCTCTTTATTATGGAAATGGCAATGACTAAGACTGGCCAGGTGTAGAACCATATTCACCAGTCCAAATAAATTAGATCGTCACTGATATGTCTCTAGTTAAAGTAAAAGAGACGATAGACTTGGAACTTGAAAGCTGTCATCTAAATACTTTCACCGTATTTTTCTGTCCGAAATCAGTGTGGTTTCAAAACGTTGGTTATTTTGTTGTCCTGCTACACGTAACAAACGCATATTAGGCACACAGACACACGCACCACACACACACACACAAATGATGAAACTTAGTAAAAAACGATAATCCGAAATAATTTTGGAATACCCAAGCATTTCGGATTATCCGTTGTGACGTGTATACTGTACGAAATGGCTAAATGTATAAAAAAGACATGAGATTAAAAAAAATTTTGAACTGGTTTTCTTTGGGTTTGCTTTGGTTTTGAAAGCATTCTTCTCTGTCTTCAAAATCTGTTGAACTTGCTTTTTTATTCTGTTCTAAATGGCTCTACCGAAGAGAATAATGTCTTTAGTCGCTTGTCATCCTGAAAGTATAAGTCTGGTACCCAAAGTTGTTGTATAGTTATTAATTTTCTGCTATTGGTGATTAAATCCCTATCACCAAAAACGGGTGCAGTGAGAATGAAATCATGTGCAAAACAGCTTAGCAAATTATGGGTTGATTGTTTCATGAAGCTGACTTTATTTTTCTATGTGATAAGTGGAGAGCTGTTTGGTATTGAATGATACGGAGAGTTGTCTTTGGAACAGGATGATGCAAGCAAAACCTTGTGTCTGAGGTAGATGATGTATTGGTCAAGAGTGCCTGACTTTGTCTTTGTTTCTATGGCAGTGTGGGCAGATGATACTTGGTTACAGCAGCATGCCGGTGAGACTTTGAAAGACAAAGTGGATGAAAATGGAGATGGCAGTGCTACTACAAACACAGAGCAAGACAAAGGAGAAAAACGCACAGCTGAACAAGTAGAAGTAGGCCTATTTACAAACATTTTCCCTGACATTATGTCATTGCTCCATTGATTTTAGGCTATGTACTTTTAACATGAGTCAAAATATCATCAATCGACATATTTACTTTTTCTCAATTTTGTCTCTTGGAAAAGAATCACACTTGATAAAAATCAAAAGTGCCTAGCACAGATGATATTCTCTTGTGAAGTGTTGTTAGTTTAACCATTGTAATCTTGTTGCAAACCAGCATAAATCTTATGTTTATCTTTTTATAGTTTTTGATAGATTCCAGCTAGTTAGATTTGAATGATTATTATTCTTTTTTCATTTTTTCAATGTACAGACATCTTCTAGTCCAGCCAAAAAATCCCGTCCAAATGAAGGCAATCCTCAGGTGTTCATGGTGATCAAGGTTGGATCCAAAGAAGCCGGTCGTCTTGTCATGGAATTGAGAAAGGATGTTGTCCCTAAAACTGCTGGTAATGAAAACGAGTAGTAAAATTATTATTAATTGTAGTCAGGAATACTTTTTGTGAGTGGGTATGTAAAAAACTCTATTTGAGAGAAATAACCAATAATCTTATTTTTGGACTTTTCTTTATTTCAGAAAATTTCAGATGTTTATGCACTCATGAAAAAGGTTTTGGCTTCAAGGGATCTTCTTTCCATCGTGTCATACCACAATTTGTATCCTTTTCAAACGTGTTTGTTGGAATTCAATTGAGTTTTATTTGAATTTGATTAAATATTTTAACACTTTTTTCAAGCTGATCAGTAAAATAAGATATTTATTGAGGGAATAACTCAGTCTTGTTCATTGATTGTGATAGTTATGAAGAATTTTAACTCTTTGTTGCCAGGATAACATTTTCAGGTGCAGTACATCTCTCAACGAACTGTTGACTTGGCTGGACTAAGTTTATGATGGAGCGTATTTTTAAAGGCTTCAATGTTTTTCATGAGCTTTACGGTTGTAGGCAAGCTGTTCCACAACCTTATAGTACAATGAAAGTAGGAATGTAGATAGCTATCAATGTTAGATCAAGTTAGATTAAACAAATCTCATTAGTCGATTTCATAGTTTGTCTCTGACTCAAACAACCCCGGTATAGGTCCATTGGGATTTCTATATGGTTAGCCCCCTTTGTAAGATATTGTTATTTGCTCTCTCCTCTTGGAGTGTTAACTATCCCAAGTTCTTCATATAAGTTTTTGTTTAACATGTAATGAAGGAGTAATTATTAGTTACATATCAAACAGCATTATTTTGCACTTTGTTACCTCTTAATTCTTTGAATTTAAAACAAAATTTGGATACTCCTGTATTTGTGTCAATGGTATGAGCCTTTAACTGTTATGTCCAGATGTGTCAAGGAGGAGATTTTACCAAACATAATGGTACCGGAGGTAAAAGCATTTATGGGGCCAAGTTTGCTGATGAGAATTTCATATTAAAACATACTGGACCAGGTATGTTTTATATCTTTTCATTTGATTAATAAATATGCTTCAATCATTATGATATGTATTTGCATGAAATCTTCAATTGATGAGTTTTTTGTTGTTCTATGACCAGTTGATTTTACATATTTTTTCAGGCTTTTGATTAATAATTAGATACCATGTTATCCAAATATATTTTTCATGCAATTATCTTATTTTCGTTTTAATTAAAAATTGGAAAATATTTGTTAAGTTATATATCTCTTTCAATGGTTTTATCAATTATTGCTTTTTGTTTTCTTCTTTTATGTCTGTGTGGATATTTTACTTCCTTGAATGGTGATAAGCTTACACATGACAAGTCAAACTAAGTCAAAAATGAGATGTGATGCCAGAATTCATTTTTGTGTTAATATGTCTCATCTTTGGCACCTAGTGCCTGATGAGACTTTTTGATTTTGTTTGCCTTGTCATTCGTACACCTTACATATCAGAATTTTAAAAGACTGCTGGCACAAGCATTGGCATTGTGAAGTGGGTTGACCCTTTCACAGTGAGGTCTGAAACCTGCAAAATCTTGAAAATGTATGTTTTCTTATGCTAGATAAATTCAATTTCAGTGAACTGACATATGTCAGTTCAATGAAATCTGATGTATATGGTATAAGAACAGGCAAAGCTTTAAGATTTTGGTGTCCTTAGCATTGAAAGGGTTCAAATTAAATGAGTATTTGCCTGTAGAATTATTGCTAACTACACCATTTTCTCTCTTCAGGTATGTTATCTATGGCTAATTCAGGTCCCAACTCTAATGGCTCTCAATTCTTTTTGACCACTGAGAAAACTGATTGGTGAGTAAAACCTTAAATGTTACAATGGTCTTTCTGTGTTCATCAATTATACTTATACTTGTCTGTTTTATTGAGATTGTATTTATTACTCAACTATTTCTTACAGAGACAAAAACATGTTTAATATGATGTGAAGATCCTTCGACTTTGAACAAAATTAGTTTGTAACGTCTGCAAGTAAGATGTCACAGGGTTATTTTGGATATTCAATTTAGCATTATTATTTAAGCCCATTATAAGGTAAAGACAGTTTAATCAGATTTATGCATTTTTATTCTCAGAGTACTTGATTTGTTATGTCATGTTAAGTAAGAACTATAGTTTTATCAAACTCTTTTTGTATGAAAAGAAAATTTTAAGTTTATAATTCTAAAAAAAAACAACTTTCCTCTTCAGGTTGGATGACAAACATGTGGTGTTTGGAAGAGTCATAGAGGGCATGGATGTTGTCAGAAAAATGGAGGTTTGTTGTCAGATTGGTTTAATCATATCATATCATATCATATTTACAGAGCATATAGGCTGTCAAGAAAATCAAAATAGTGTGTTTTAATCATAGGTTTTATACCCAACTGAATGAGCTACATATAATTTATGGCAGAGATGTTAACTAACATTTCTTCTCACCAATGGCAGTTTTTCAAACTCAGTTTAAAAAAAAAAAGAAATTTGGTGGCTTTAGGGTGTTGAGAAATTATTTTTGAGCTGAAATATAAATTGCGATAATGAGATTTTACCCATATTTGGTCGATAAACTACCTGCTAGGAACTAGTATCCCAGTCAAGGAAGAGAATGGGTAAAGCAACACTGTTTCTAATTTGTGTGTCCAGTTATATAATTGTTAGATATATGCATCGTTCAATATAGGTCTGGCCATAAAATTGTAACTTAAAATAGTTTTATGAATGAAAGTAAAATAATTTTTCACAGCGTTTTCTTTCCTCTTAAAAGTGGTTAACTTAGTTGACCGGCAAGAGGTCATTAAATCACCGGAGGCCACCTGCCGACGCCCTGTTGACAGTGGTCACGCGCCCTGGGTATTCCCTTGGGACATCTCGGCTTCCGTACATTATTGCCTGAATACAACTGCCAAATGCACCGGCATCGTCGCGAGTTGAGATCAAATGATTGTTTCATTTGGTTAATCTATTCTACTGCTGTAATCTCGTGTAAATTTCATGCCTCAAACTTTTGTGGTTCCGTGGCAGTGAATATAATACGTGACTCAATTTTTCTTTCATTTGAGAGGGTATTTTTGTCATATATTTTCCTGTACCACAAAAATAAAACACATATTTTGATTTTCTTGACATGAGCATTATCGGGAAGATCGTAGCTATCATGTCATGTAAGTTACAAAAAGGTAACACCAAATGCGATTAAGTTATTCTGTGTTTTGTGCTCTGTAATCTTTTTCAAATGATTGAAGTTTGCCCCTCATAAGAGAGAGAGAGAGAGAGAGAGAAAGGTAAAACAAGTTAGAGAGGGAGAGATAGACAGAGAATGTGTTAAACTTTACTTTATCCTGAATACAATATCATCATGTTGTAAGTTTTCTAGAAAGTATAATTAATGTCATGCAACTGACATCGAACACAAATAGTGAAATAGATAGTCCTTGAGAGAAAGAGAGAAAGGGGGGCGGGGGAGATTAGAAAGAGTTTATGCGAGAAAAAAAAGAAAAGAAAAAAGAGAGAGAGAGATGTGATTTTGTTGTGAACCTGTTGCCTGTGTAGGGGAAAAATTCAACTGCACAAGAAACATGACATATATTGTATCACCATCCCTACCCAAGACATTTTTTTTGCCATAACCGGAACAAATAGACCTTGTCAGGCAATCACCTGATATTGGACAGTAGAAATTTTGATTTATTGTACAGTTTTTTAAAACTCCCTAGACATCCGTATTGTATCACACTTTGAATTAGCAATTTTGACCACCCCGCTGATCAAATCCTTTCTTGCTGCTCAGCATTTACTGTTACCAAATTCATATTGTGTGAGCACATTTGCAGGTCTTTTGTCTTTAGTCTTAAACAAAAAATTAGATAATCATGTGTTCCGTTTTTTTTTCTATAAATTTTTGTTTTCAAAATTTTCACCAATCAACGTCATAATATGACCAATACAAAGTCTTCTACTTTGAGAAAGATAACCATTCTTATCTCAAGATTTCTTCTCCCTGCCCTACACACACCCTCCCCCTATCTATGACTGAGACTCCTACGGGCATGTGATTGAAAATTACCGAGGGAATAGAAGGAATGTAACATCCATCAATCTGCTTTATCATCACTGCATGCACCGATTGCAGGTGTCTCGGACCGTCCAACGAGGGCAGCGATCAATGACCCGGCTAATTGGGCGTACTTGACTTTTGCCATTTTAATTAAGTTGACCATTCGGCGACGCCATGTTTTGTTGTCAACAAATAAACAATTCTCCTTTTTTTCAATCAAGGTTACTTACCTCACTAATTTTGTGTACTTTTTATCTTTTTTCAGGCTGTGGGCTCTAAAGGTGGCAAGCCTACACAGAAAGTGACAATTCTTGACTGTGGTGAACTAGGATAGTGCCTGTCTTGTCTCTGTTCTGTAATGTGTGATTGATGGATGGTTTCGTATGACTGAACAATTATTTTTTATCCTTTTAATTTTAACCAACTTTGTTTCTTATTTCTGCATTGAGTGTGTCTGCCAATTAGTGTTGTTATATGAAATTGAAAGGTGTAAGTGAGACTGAAAATGATTTTTTTTTAAATGAAATAAACATTGAAAATTATTTTTTAATTGTTTTCAATTTTCAGATTTCTTTTCTTTCTTCACTTGATATGCAAACTTTTTTCTATTCTGTCACACTTTGTTGTGCTTTGCAGGTGTATCTGTGGTCGTCCAGCATCTCATGTATTACGTTACATAACTGTGATTTGCTGTGATTGCATGTACTCTTTCAAAAAGGGTTCTTCTCTTTCAGCTTCACTTCTCTACACTCTTAAATTGTAAAGCATGTAAGCAATAGGAGCTACATAAAGATTTTATCAAGATCTCAAGCAACTCATACTTACATTTGTTTGGTGCTGATAAACTACAGGGTCACTTGCTATCTAGACGGACTGAGTACTTTTGTTCACAAAGGGCGGTAGAATATCCTTTTTTTCCTGTAAATCATCTCTCTGTGAAACGTTCCTGGCAGGATAAAAAGTCTGGCCATTCTTTTAACTAGCCTATCATCTTACTTACCCCTGGGCGCTTATATGACCATAGCAGTTGCAAGT
>JAUEKZ010192678.1:0-12111 GCA_031471865.1 Melibe leonina | reverse complement strand
GATCAGTTATCCTGTTGTTTCAATTCTGATTGTTGTTTCTTATTGTGGGGGCTTGTGGCTTTTTATATTATTTTTTGTTTAATGTATGGTGAAGTGATGTTGACAGTATTGTCTTAATCTAGAGTGCATGAGTGTGGGGGGACTTCAGGTATGACTTATTGTACTAGAGAGTTACTGTAGGAACCAGTGCTCTTACCTAATGTGGATCTGGTTTTATCATATGGAACGGACAAGGACAGCTATACGAAAGGACATTCACAGGGAATCTTCAGATGACGCTAGACGTCTAGCTAGAAGTGGTTTGACCAACCCAAGTCTTCTCTCATGGATTATCAAATTCATTTTGGATATCCTAGTTTAGGTTCAGTATTTATCTCACCTGAAGAGAATGAAAAATCATCGTCGACGAAAGACTGGTCTTTGGGCATTTTGAGGAGACTTTTCTTATACATATTTCAAATCAAATTTAGTCTAGTTCGCTAGGTTGTTGCATAGATGGGTTGTTGTAAATTGTTAATGCAGGTCGGAAGTGAAAGTGATAACCGACTCTTCTTTCCTAAAATAAACGAGTTCTTGTTTTCAATATTTACAATTTACAAGGGAGACAACTCACAATAAATACGAATGCAAAGTACACTGCTACACCCTCGTAAACTTTGTCTTTTAATTTTTTCCAGCTAAAGTAACACACACTCGATAAGACAGGAAAGAGGCACTGAATATAAAAGGTGATTAATACTCCTTTTCAGCAGTAAACGTATAGTATCTCTCTATAGAATAACTTTCATGATTATGAGCAGAGATTGCCGGCAGGCCGATCAATATGATTATAAAAACACAAACAAAAGAGAAAATGGGGAAAAGCAGATTGTATTTGAAACACACCTTATGTCTACAGTGCAAAAATAACAAATTCTTCAGAGGATTATAAATCTATGTTCAAACAGACTACCATTATCTAGCTAGAGATAGGTATTCAACTCTCAGAGCTTTTATTCTTTATTAAAAAACAGACTCTTACCTACCAATGGCTTCATCTGCATTCCTCAGTTGTCTAAGTTTTCCATCTCTCTAATATTGGGTACCTCTATCTAAACTTCTTTTCAGATGCCTGGAAGATTGAAAGTCCGCATCCTGAGTGGTCGGGATTTTCCCATCATGGATAGAGCAAGTGAACTAACTGATGCATTTGTTGAGGTAAAACGGCTTGCGTGAATATGGTACAATCAGTACGCAACAGAGATCATCTTGTAACAACAGCCTTTAGATAAACCTCTTCGACTGCTACTCATAATAGTCATACCAATAACAAAAATAATGAATAACAAACTACCACCACCCGCCTCCCCAAATTGCAAACTTTCAACATCCAACCATTCATTGAGGTGTGTGCTCCTATTTGTGCAAAGAATGTGCCTTACTTAAATAAGGTTTTATAAAATAGTGACATGATATATGTTGCTGTCGGCTGATCAAAACTCTGATCTCTTGATCTTCTGGATAGGCTGCAAACCTCTGAAGTCAAGATTACAGCTGTGTGCGAAGCATTTGATCGAAATTTTTGACCTGTTCAAACCTCTGAATTTGACTTCAGAGTTTCTATCAGTCGATTTTAAAGCTTCTTGTGTACCCGGTACACGGCACATTCCTTTGATATTGTTTAACGAAGTCAACCAATTGCATGGCTCAAAGCTCTGATCTTGACTTCAGAGGTTTGATCAGCCCATCCAGAAAAGTATGACATTGACATCAGAGGTTTGATCAACCGACCGTCGATATGTATTAATACAAAAGAAATTTTACATTTAGAATTATAAGCACCATGCTTCGGGAATATTTGTTTGAATATGTTGCAATGTTCTTTGCTCTTAAATTTGATCTGGTGTCCAAATTGTTTTCAGATTCGTTTCGCAGGTGACACGTTTAAAACAGATGTTTGCAAAAAGTCTTTGAATCCACAATGGAACTCTGAATGGTTTAAATTTGAGGTGAAAAGTGATTTAAATGTATCATGTTGCTATACTGTAATATTATCATTAAAGAGTCAAAGTTTGCTGTTAAAGAAGAGATTGGCAATGAGATCTTCTAAGATTATAAGATAATTTTTTTTTCGCAATTATGAAACTAAAACTGAGCAAATTTAATCAAATAAGATCTTTGATGAAGTTATGTTATTAGATTTTTGATACCATAGTTTTATTTTAATTATTGATTAGATTAAAATTTTATTTTGAAAAGAATAGACAATTAAGGTAAGAAATGTTACAGTTTCAGTGTCTATCACATTGTCTGTTGGTTTAATGTTTTTACAATGATTTTTGTTTGAAGGCTGATGATGAGGAACTTCAAGATGAGCCCTTGGATCTAAGGTAGGCTATTAACACTTGATTTTAGATTCTTTTGAAAATCTTCTAGATTGAGGTTAATTTCCCTATGCTGGCAGATGTATGGCCAATTGGATAGGCAAGCTTCCTTGTGCCGGTGGCCAATGGATAAGGTCATGGCAGGTCATGAAATAAAATCCTTTGATCACTTTTCTACTTGCCTTATTTTCCGAGGTGTAGTCGTTCCCCTTGGACATTGACTGCCCATTATTCTGTACCTTGCTTCTTATCAGTAATTTCCTCTCCATGTCTCTCTTTCATTTGCTCTTGCTACACAAACATCTCCCCCTAACCCCCTAAGCATTTTGTTATCAAGTACATTAAGTCTCTGTCACCTTTCTTTAACTTGTTTCACCCTGCCAGAATTCTGGACTACGACACCTACAGTGCACACGATGCTATAGGCAAGGTGTACATCGATCTCAAACCACTTCTGTCTCGGGAGGCACCGTACATCATAAGCGGATGGTTCCCTATATTTGACACCATGCATGGTGAGATTGAAAAAAAAAAAAAGTGAAAGCAAAGTATGGGTAGTTTAGCGTACAGAAATGAATTCTCCGTTGATTTTGCAGGATTATGTTGATTACATCCAGCAGTTTGATTCTAGTTTTAGCTAGATATTAATAACTAGAGTTATAAATGTTTCATGCTTCATATGCTTATTTTCTTTTCATTTTGATCCCCCATCCCCATCCCCTAGTTACAATGCTCCCATATTTTCAGTATGATCATATCTTACTTTGACTTAATTCTACTTGCTCGTTTAGGACGATAGGTCAAACTACTAGTAGTGATGCAGCACAGAAACACTGGGTTCCGGATTCAATTTGTAACTGTGGTACTTTGGTCTTTCCTTGGGCAAGGAAATTTACTCTAATTGCTCCACTTCACCGGTGTAAAATCCACAATTTGGTTTGGTGAAAGCAATCTGCAATAGACCAGCGTCCTATCCAGAGCATGGCAGTCATTGTCATTTATCTACTCTACGATGGGATAAGCTATGGGCACTATGGGCTATTAGGCCCTAAAGGACTTACTTTAAATACGGTGATTTTAGTAATGATCACTGATGCTATGTGATAAAGATTGTAGACTATAGAGGTGTGCATAGCTGCGACATACTATTCTGGTTGAAACAGATTGATTAACTCTATAGGATATTTTCTATTCTCGTTGTGACAGGTATCCGTGGAGAACTGAATGTGCAAGTTCGAGTAGAGCTGTTCACAGACTTTAACAAATTCCGACAATCATCCTGTGGAATTCAGTTCTTTGGAAGTAAGGGCTGAGCCTGAGCACTTTACTTTTTGTTTTGTTTTGTTTTCCATCTCTTAACCCTTTTAGAACGGGGTCTGATTATAACCGAATTGAACTATGCAATATCTTCAAAATTTATGTGTTCTTATTTCAGATAAATAAGATCTCAGTGAACTGGCTGAATTTCATGTTTTTGGTATTTGTCACTTCACTGAAATCTGAGATATCTGGTATTAGAACCGACAAATTTTGAAGATTTTGGTTTCTAGTGAGAAGTTTGATTAGAAATAAACCTTAGCATTGAAAGGGTTAATGCACAGGGCCCAGTTCTATGCCTGGCTACAGATGAAGCAGTGGGACATAATGTGATACATCAAATGTAACTAATCACAGGGACATGAGAAAAAACTTTGGATCATCAAGACAAAACCAATGAGTCTTTGAATCAGTGCTCTCTTTGTTTGGGATAAAAAGGTTATTTTTGAACAGGCATTAAAATGACAGAGACAAAATGACATGGTTGACGCTATTAGGACATTATTAAGACGTATTTACTTACAAATACAATGTCTTAATAATGTCGTCCTTTTATTTTAATATTTTCATTTCATATTGTGATTCTGTTGTGTTTGTCCTTATGAAGGCCTTAGGCTGAAACGTCGACTATGTCATTTTGTCTATGTCAGTTTAATGCCTGTTGGATAATAACCTTTTTTCCCCCAGTTTACCACAGGCTCAACAGTCCATTATGATATTATCTCTTCATGATTGAAAAATGTCACTAAGGCTTTGTGAAAAGTCTTTTCATGTATTTTTTTTCTTCAATTTTTGTCGGTTTTTTTTCATTGCCAGCGTGTGAGGTACCCATGGGCTGGTGTATTCAGGAGATGCTAGGGTTTGTGGAGGAGTTGGTGGTCAACGACGACCCAGAATATCAGTGGATTGACAAGATTAGAACTCCCCGCGCTTCCAATGAGGCGAGGCAAAGATTGTTTTCAAAGCTCTCTGGTAAGACTATTCAAGCACTCAGTTTAGCTGTAGCTATATTATATCATTAGTTAACTTGGCTTGGTGGCTGAACTGGTCGCAATGGAGGACAGAGCCCTGGGCTGTGTTTCAGTCCTACCAAAGACACTTTGGTTTTTGGTTTGCCTCACTTCATCCAGGTGTAACAATACGTGGACATCCAGTCCTCAGAAAGGAGCCAATTCGTACGTCTTGATGTACTGTCCCCGGTTTCATTACATCTTCCAGGCATAAGTGGGTTGCAGCGAACTGACTGCGGTCAAGGTCAGCTTGTTCTGCCATGAGTCTATGTACCTGGGGTAGTCGTGATTCTCCGGTGTGCGATTACTGTGGTGGGGAGGTGCAGAATATTGATAATCTAGTCCTCCACTGTCTAGTCACCAGACTGCGAAACAGATATGAGGCCATCCACAGGGCTGGGGACGAGTGTAGAGTAATACAGGGATTGGACCAGGGTGTGTAGCTAAACGACGCTGCCATAACAATGTGTACTGACTTCTGACCCGCCTTTTAGGGTGGGAAAGTAATGTGTAATAGACCAACCTCCCATCTTGTAGGATGGTAATTCAATAGCTGCCACTTGTTAGCTACATGCTTCAGAAACTGGGATGGGATCCTGGTCTATTGGCCGGTAGGCTTTACAGGAAATACGTTTTACTATCTGTTTTATCGTAATTTGTGCATTACTGCTTCCTTTTTTTAGGACATATCTCTCTATGTCTGTATGTAAAATGATGACTTGTAAAGTAATGTCCCTGTCGTGGGATTTATAAAGTTACCTTATCTTATTTGATCTTTTTTATCTTATCTTTATTTAGAAAAGAGAAATCCTGTTTTCTTGTCATTTTGTTGATTCATAAATTTTTTATTGTTGTCTCAGATTATTTGTAAAATTTTAGTAGTGACTGCAAGTTTTTGTCAAGGTTTGTTTTGTTCTATGAATTTGTATGTTAAAACAAGCGCTGAGAAATAAACTTTTTCTTTTTTTCCCTCCTTTCAGGAGAGTTACAGCGTAAACTTGGAGTGAAAGTGCTGGAGATGGGAGGCGATGCAGTCTTAGGGTGATTTCTTTCTCTGACATATCATTATATGTTTTTTTGTTTGTTTTGTTTTTTAAAACCAGCTCTGGTCATGTACCTTACTTATGATATATCAATTTCTAGTGCATTCTAAGCTGTATACTTAAATCTATTTTTCACTCTGTTTTTTGTTTGTTTGTTATGTTTTGCATGACTAGCTTGTTTTTTATGCATGTTATAATATAGTAAGATTGGCCCAATAACTCAGTTGATACAGCGTCTGACTATCAATCAGCTCTGAGTCCTCGTGTCTTTTGGTGCCAGTTTATATCCCATTGGGAACAAGGATTTTTGCACAGGGTGTTCCTGTCCACCCAGCAGAAAATGGAGAGTTAAGTCTCTTCAGACCTGGTGAAAGTAAAGGCGGTGTGGAAAGTATTGGCAAACTACCACACTATGGCCTATGCACAGTACAATGAGGACTATGCTGTATAGTTGTTACAATCAGGACTGTACTCTTGATCCCCGACACTCAGGCATTGAGTATGGGACTCACTTTACTTTTTCATATAATAAGGCACCTTGAGCTCTGCTGATAAAAGGCTCCCTTGAAGAAAAGTTTTGATTGATCATCATAATTATTATTATTATTGTTATTATTATTGTTATTATTGTTATTATTGTTATTATTATGATTATTATTATTGTTATTATTATTATTTTTATTATTGTTATTATTATTATAATAATAATTATTATTATCGTTATTAAAGGTATCATCAGAACTTTGATGTGGAAGGAGAGTCAGGGATTGTTGTCCGAGCTATTGGTACGGCCGTGTCGCTGTCACGTCTTTGCCTGGAGAGGACACCGCCAACACTTCCGGGTCATATTTCCCCAGCCGCCATCTCCCCTGCCAAAGAGTGAGTTGTTAACCATGATGAAATTTGCAAAGATTACATGTTGTTTTCTCCTTTAAAAACAAAAAATCATTGTGATAAGGGGTGTAGAAACAGTTCTTAAAGCAGGATGAAGCAATAGACATATGGAATCGCAATGTTATTTGGAGAGGGAGGGAGGGGGAAGAGGTAAAGAGGGAGAGAGAGGATGAGTGAGAGAGAGGGAGAGAGAGAACGATAGACAGAGAGAGAGAGAGGGAAAGAGAGGGAGAATGAAAGAGGGAGGGTGAGAGAGAGATTGTGTAGCAGGGAGAGAGTGAGAGAGAGAGATGGAGAGTGATAGAGAGAGAAAAATTACTAAATCCGTCCATAAACCCCAACCCCAAAACTGCATCCAAAATTCAATGCCTATTGTTACGTTATGACATACATACTACTACAACACACTCATGACAATTCACAGGGCAGTTACTTCTATTACTAAATCCATCCATGAAAAGGCACACTCACAGTGTCGTTTTGTGTCATGGTTTATTTTCATCTCATGATATTGCAAGCTCTCTTCTTCAAATAAAAAAACACCCTTTTGTGTCTATTTTCTGAGAGTACAGTGCACTTATTAGGGATAATACGGTACATACATACATTCATACATATATATATGTATAGACCTAGATACTATAGACACACCTACAGATAGACATACTCGTAGACTCACACATAAAACTTTTTTTCTCAGAGATTGAAACAAATTTTCGCAACTGATCCCATCCTGTTAAGTCAGTGTAAGATTTGGGCAGATTTTAGGTCAATGTAAGGTGTGCAGTCCTCTTTTAAATCATCATCATCATCATCATCATTATCATCTTCGTGGTCATCATGGTCATCATCATCATCATTATCATCTTCATGGTCATCATGGTCATCATCATCATCATTATCATCTTCATGGTCATCATCATCATTATCATCATCATCTTCATGGTCATCATGGTCATCATCATCATCATTATCATCTTCATGGTC
Source organism: Melibe leonina (assembly GCA_031471865.1). Taxonomy (NCBI): domain Eukaryota; kingdom Metazoa; phylum Mollusca; class Gastropoda; order Nudibranchia; family Dendronotidae; genus Melibe; species Melibe leonina. Next base: position 4,497 of record JAUEKZ010192678.1, on the reverse strand, counting down.
ATCATCATCATATTATCATCATCATTATCATCTTCATGGTCATCGTCATCATCATTATCATCATCATTATCATCTTCATGGTCATCATCATCATCATCATCAAAAGGGCCAAGTAGTAGCACCGCCAGTCAGTCATCAATGTTGTCTTGCTTTGTGTTGTTCAGTCTATGACTATTTTTGAGGTTTTTTAAATTCACAGTCTGCTTCTTGCTTTTGCCTTACATACAACACCTTGGATTTGTTTTTCAAACTCTTCTTGACTCATAAGTTAACAGTAAGATAAGTTTAGATGAGATAAGATAAGATATGATAGAAGGTAAAATACGATATAAGATAAGGTATACAATTCATCCAATATAAAAAATTATGCTTCTGTTACAAATTGCAGTCTGGACAAAAAAAATAGATGATATTGATACTATTAATAAGAATACTAATAATGATAACAATGATAATTTGAAGAAGAAGAACAAGGAGAAGATCAAGAAGGATAACAATAACAACAGCAATAACCTCGTTATATTAATAATGATGATTGTAAAGTGGATGAAAAATCAATTAAACTAAGAAAAACCCCCAAAAAACTGTCCTTTTGTAGGCAGGCAAACAGTCAATTAGAGCTTAGTGGGATTTCATGTTATTTTCACCACAGGTATGCTTAGTGTTCAGCGGGGATGTCTGACCCTACAAGTTTGTTTAAGCTCATAATCATAATTATAATGTAGTAATAGTATACTTCCTGCAAGGCATGCAATCATCACAGTTATATCTAGCTTGTTGGCCCGATAGCTCAGTCGGTACAATGTCTGAATTTCACTCAGCTCTGAATCCTCGTGTTGTTAAAGCATGGGTTCAAATCCTAGTTGGTGCAAGAATTTTTTCATGACCTTCCCTGTCCATCCAGCAGAGAATGGGGAGCTAAGTCTTAAGACTAGGCGAAAGTGAAGCCATGTGGAAAGTAGCAACCTACCACACTATGCGATGCCTTATGGCTAGAAAATCAGGACTGTACTCCTGTTCCCTGACACACAGTTATTGAGTATGGGACTCACTTTACTTTTTATATCTATCTTGGTGGGTTTTGTAAAAGAGAGGGGATCGCTAGGCCAGTGGATTCTATCTACATTCAACCTTTGGTCGAAACGTCGCTTGTCTTGTCTGTGTCACAATATAATGGCCTGTTAATCATTCCCTTTGTTTCACCTTGGTGGGTTTTGCTGCTTGAAAGCAAATGAAATGACATAAGCACATGTATGTACAATTAAATGTGCATATCCCATATTATATCATGTCTATTATTCAAACCAAATATAGATCTACATCACTAAGATTAAAAATGAATGTTATGAATGAGGGATTAAAAATGTATCACAGTTTTCTATTCTAACAGATGCTAGCAGACAATGGCACAAAAATACCCCAAAACTAACCCACTTAGAATCTACTCATATTAACCTTTTCAATGCTAAGGTTATTTCTAGTCAAACTACTAACTAGACATCAAAATCTTAAAGATTTATCTGGTATAAGAACATGCAAATGTTGAAGATTTTGCATATTTCAGTTTGGTTTGAAGCAGACCCAGCCGTGAAAGGGTTAATCTTTATGTAAAGAAGCCTTTGTATTCTCATTGTTTATTTCTGTACAAAGCAATGAATTTCACTTGAATTTCATTTCATTTCATTTGTATTGATGTAAAATAGGACTCTTTTCTACTGTTTCATCTAACCTGAATTGTGCCTTTACCGTCTGCTCATAATGATGTATATCAAAATTGCAACTTTTTAAGATGAGGAAACAATTTTTGTAAAGCACTTTGTAACCTAGGCATGTTACAAAGAAACTTATTATTATTTTAATTTTTCATTTCCTTAATTAAGTATAATTATATTTTATTTCCTTAAGTTAAAACTTCTAACCTGAGCTGGAATTTGATCTAAAATATCTTGAACTACTTTTGTGGAGAATTTTGATATACAATGTTATTGGCCAATGGTAATATTTCCATCTTTAGATGTTGTGGGTGATGGAAGGGTGGATTGTACATTCAACCTTTACTTTTGTCTTCCTCGCAGTCCAACTAAACAGATTGTCTTACTAAATAAAACTAGATTATCATTTGATACATGTCTCAGTATTTTCTGTTTTAAAAAAAAAGACCCAATCAAAATGAATTTTAATCTGTTAATGTCAAATTTTAGGAATATTTCTTGTTAGTACAAAGCATACAGACCTCTCACAATTCATAGTGGAAACAAAATAGTCAAAAAGGAGACATCAAGATTAAAAAGGTCATGGGAAGGAAAATGTATGCAACATTATTCATATTGGTTATTCATTTTGTTCAAAATTCAGCTATAAATAAAATCAAAATTGAAAAAGAAAAACAACTTATTTTTCTTCTTCCAATAGAGAAAGTTAAGTATGAGTGTAATAGAAATAGTTCTCTATGAGACAGTTTGAAATAGTAAAATCTGTAACCAATGTGTTAATGGTTCTTTGATTTAAGTAGCAGGAAAAGAAAGGACATCCTCTCTAAAACCTAATCAGTCATTTTTCCTTTCTTTCTATTTTTTCTCTCCTAACTATTGTAATTGGTGTATATGGCTTTTTGTGTGTGTATTTTTATGTATTTTGTGCTAATCATTTGTAATGATTTAGTGAAAATATGTTTTATTGTTTCTGAGTTCACTATTGGCAAGTATCATGTGTGCGTCTACGTTTCTAATATGATAAGAATATAGATGACTGTTGAAAGGTTCTTTATATCTCTGTATGTGTTGATCTCTTTTAATAGCTTTAGTTGTGTCAAATTTCAATGATATTGTTTGTCTATAGGATGTAGGCAGGTGTTTAAAGATTTCTAGATATTTTGCTCGCAGTTTTATTTAAAAGTTCTAATGTGTTGCGTTAAACGAAGCACATTTTTATCCTGAGCAATGCAGGATTGATGCTTGTTAAACAGTCAGATGATGCGTTTTTGATAATCATTATTTCAGATTTCTTTTACTTTAAAAAAATATTTTATGCAATTTTTGGGCAATATTTTGACGCATGCTTTATTAGTAATATGAGATTAAAAGAAAAAAGTTTTTAGCTGCTTAAATAAATCTATTGAATTCTTGAAAGTTAGTCTATGAAATTTGGTCTTTGATAATTGATTAATTTATTTTCTATCAAACATAAAGAAGTTTATGATGTTTGATTGCTACTTGATTCAAGTTGGTAAAGAACTAAGCCTTGAGAAAGATGATAAAATGATCTGAGATGCGTGGAGATGTGTTGTTCATTCTTTATGGCAACCCTGTTGAATGCGGGATACGCTGAGAGAAAAATGTTACATTGGAATTGCCTTTAATGCTTTAATAGCAATTTAGCTCTATTTATTTCTCTTTATTAATGAGTGTGGCTATTTTTTCAATTATCATTTTATCATTATTATTATTAACACTTTTCTAACCAAGTATTATATATTTCACCCTTCTCTGTCCCGTACCCCGTCTTTGGCTGGATTGGCACCCTTCTGCCCCTTCTACCTCCTCGATGTTGTAATCAACCCTTAAATGTCGTCAACATTGTATTGCATGCTTGCACCGACTGTGAGTAGCCTCCACCACCACCACCACCACCACAACCACCATCATCATCATCCCCATCATCACCCCAACCATCACCAACACCATCAGCATCATCAACATCACCATCATCACCACCATTACCAGCGTAACCACCAAGCTAAGCATAGCTACCACCATAAGATTCACCATCACCATCAAAGCCAACAGCGCCACCACCACCACAACCACAAAGACGGTCATCACCGTGTTCGGCGGCGCAGTGAGTCTGATGCATCCATTCAAAGTTTTCAAGCTCATCCAAAAGTCTCCTTATCCTCATCGTCCACCCAGTCAGATGACCAGGCCACCATTCCGGAAGAGGCCACTACCATCTCCGACCGTCGACCAATTTCCATGTACGGCCAAGGTATTGGCATTGGCCTGCAGGAACAGAAGCTGAATAGTTCACCACCAAAGTATTTCACTTTTTCTTACAGCTCTTCATTAGAGGAGGATCAATCGGCTATGTCAGGCTTTCCCCAGGCTCCCACACTGTGCACCGACACCTCCCCGATCGTTGCCGGTGGCTCCTCCCCCTCCCCATGCTACAGTCAGCAGCAGTCAGCTCCGAACCAACAGCAGCGACACTCCACGTCTCCCATCCGAACAGTCAATCTGACCACCACAACTACCTCCAGTAATCAGAGACTGTCTGAGTCAGATGTCGGCTCTGCATCCAGAGGTAGGCCATCTGTAACAAAATAATACATCTATGATGAAATTGTGACGGGGGCGCAATAGCTCATTTGGTAGAGCATCAGACTTGTGCTAAAGGTCCTGGGATCAGAAATCCCCACTGTCTACCCAGCAGTAAAATGGCTACCTGGCCCTCTATACAGCAGTGTCTTTGTCCCTCAAACAAATTGTAACACGCCTAACA
>JAUEKZ010192677.1:0-17145 GCA_031471865.1 Melibe leonina | reverse complement strand
CCCCCCCCCCCCCCCCCCCCCACTCACTCACTGTGTGTATGTGCGCCTCACTGTGTGTGTACATGCATCTAGTTTTTTTCTTCCTCTCTCACTCTGGGTGTATTTGTGCGAGTGTGTGCGACTCTATTTTTTAATAAAAAATGCACATCACACATAAAAGCAACCTTTTTTCCTCTCCCAGACACCAGGTGACAACTGCATTTTGACTGTTTATCATAGTGCGCAGTCTTCTAAAACCAGGCCAATACGTATGCCTATATTGAATTCATTATTTTTGCATTTGAACTGAACACGCCGAATTCTAATCCCAATTTCACACATTAGCACCATGAACATTATGTAAGGTAAAACTGGAAAAAAGAAAAGAAAATCCTTGAGTAAGTTTTCCTTTGAATATAAAATCAAAAGGTCATGCATGTTAGAGAAAAAGTTAAGCAATTCTTACTATTTTCATTTTAGATCGGTTATCGTTTAATACTTGCATTATTGAGTATTTGTTCAGGATTTTAAAAACCTCTATGAATGACAACAAATATTTGAATAACAACAAAAGCCAAATTTAAGGGAATAAAAAAAGTAAATCTTTTTATCACAATTAACAGACAATTTTTCCTGCTCTTTTTTTTTATTTTTTATTTTTTTATATCAAAACCAGAAATTTTGAATAGAACAGATAAGAATTGTTTAAAAAATAAAGATTAAAAACCAAAAATTAAAGATGTAAAAAAACACTATCATGGACCTCTGTAACCTCAAAAAAGCCATTTCCAAATATGATTATCAGTTAATTTAAAGAAAAAGTCCCTAAAATGCATAGTTGGTATTGATATGAAATCTTCAACATTTTAAAATGAAAAAAAAAAAGCATCATAAGCTTTGAAAAAAAAGAGGAATGAATTCCCATTCAATAAAAAAAAAACCTAAAGATTTGGGTATAGATATTGCCTTTTTATATTACATACATAAAAAGTATATCATTTGAAACTACCTTTACATCTAACAAAACCAAGGGTGATGGATAAGAAAAGACAGACAGCTTTATTCTTATATTCACATAGGTTTACTTGATAACAAATTTACTGGAATACGCAAGTAACAATACTAAGCTTGCATCCATCAAAATAAGAACCAGAAGAGACAATTGATTTGAGCAAGTCTTAAAAAATGTTCTCACTTTTTTTTAATCGAAGAAAATACATTTCTTAAACTAATGTGAAATAGCGCTCTTACTAATGTGTTCAGAATGAAACATAAGGTCACAAAAAGAAAAAGAAAACACAAGAAATTGAAGAAACTGAGTCAAAATAAGACAGACAAGAACCAAGTTGAGATTTCATAGAAAAAAACAGTCTTAGTAACGAATGAAACAACAAAAGCTTAAAAATAGCACATATTTTTTCTCTTAAAAGAAGATATACAATTTTAACCCTTTCACAGCGGGGTCCGTTTCTAACGAAACATAAATATACAGAGTCTGCAAATTTACGTGTTCTTATATCAGATAAATCAGATTTCATTTGAGATATATGCCAAAAGCCTGAAATCATGTCTCAGTTCAATGAAATCTGATTAATCTAGTAAAACAACAGCAAATCTTGAAGATTTGGTTGTATTTGTTAGTAGTTTAAGAAATAACCTTAGCATTGAAAGGGTTAAGAAAAAAAATAAGCTTTCAGCACATGATAAAAGAGAAAGGGAGATATAAAGATGGATTAATGTGTCTTGTGTGTCCTCCATAAAACACAAGGTATGCATGTAAATGCTGCATGTTGAGGAGTGTGTACTGACCTTGAGAGCTTGTGCTTCCTGCTGCATTGAAAGCCTTTGCAAAGTCTGCGTCAGAAGTGAAGTTGTTTGAGCTGGCAGCACCAAATCCTTTCAAAAATAGAAAAGGCAGTGGGAACCATACAAAAAGATGCCAGGCTTACACAGGACAAGATCAGGAAGTCAAGTGTAATCATATATTGTAGTAGACTTGCCCATAAACATAACCACACCCTCTCTTATATGTACATAACACCATCGTCTCAGGCACTCCTTGGGTGGAGATCATAAATGTAAATGACTCTTCAGGAAATTGCCTTAAAATTTGTTCATGGTGACACTTGACTTCCTATGCTAACAATATGAAGGGGTCTAGACATCTTGGTCTAGATGATAAGAAAATATCAATCAATTGCTGTTTATATTGCTTTGTCAATGCATACAAAATTTAATTCATTGATCCTTTTTAATTTCAAATTGTATTTAAAACCATACTCACAACCCATATCACTTGGTAGGAATCACATAAGAAGAGACAGTGATGGGGCAGTTGACAGGAAGTTAAGTCCATTTATATTTAGAAAAAAATAAACACGGCTTGGTAAGCACAGCAAACTATCACATTACCTACCATTTGTCTGGAATGCTGGGGTACCAAAGGGGTTGCTGCCGGAACCACTGCTGTTTATGGGGGCGGTGTAGGCATTGGCCATTACCTCCTGTACGTTGCTAACAAATGGGTTCGAGCCAAGGCTGAGCAGGTCATCACTGGGCTTCAAACTGTTATCCACAGGAGATTCCCCAAACAAATCAGGCTGACCCGAAGATGGACTTCCTGCAGAGAATGGATTGTTGGCAGACCCAGGACCAGAGGAAGGAAGTGGCGTTGCAAAGGATGCTCCAGCCACTGCTGCCAGTTTCTGTGGGGAGGAACCGTCTTTCAATTTCTGCTCCTAAAGGTGTTCAATAAATCAAACAAAAACAAAGGAAAAAGAAATAAATAATAATAAATAAATAAAATTGATTGTTGCTTGTTTAACACACTTTAGAACATATCAAAGGCAGAGCTCTCTAGACAAGTGAACATGCTCAATCAAAAATCTTACCAAGTCACAGCATGCTTGCACCTGGCAAACCAAAAAGTGTCAAATGGTCATCACAAGGTTTTATACAGACCAGGTAAAGCCAGGAATAAATCCCATACTACATCACAAGTTGGACAGCTTGGCAATGAAGCCAAGTCGACCCAAAAAAAAAACAACTGCTTGGATTGTTGGGGTTTTTTGGGGAAATTTCTGGCAAAATGTCACCAGAAAGTTGTAGAGAACGTAATTCGTTTTTGAAAAAAAATCAAACTGTCTGAACTAATAGAGGGTGGGGTATATGAGAATTTGTTATCAGCAAGGGTGAAAAACAATATCTATTTAAATAAAACACAGACTGGGGGTACTGAGTGAGTAATGGTAGTAAATGGGTTTTTATCAAGCCTATAAAAGGAAATTAGATTGATACATCAATGAAAAAGCATCCATAAAGATCTCACAAGTAATTTTCAACCCAAAGTTTGTTTCAATCTTTTTTCTAACCAGAGAAACAAAAATTAAAAAAATATCCCCCCTTAAAGCACTACATATGAGAAAAGTTGAGCTAAAAATACAACAGTTAATGAATGACACAATACTAAAGCATAAATTCATATTATCAAGGAATATCAAAACATGGAACCAGGAATAATAATTCACAATTTCAATGTTGCTTTTTAAATCCAGGTGTTTTCAGGTGACAAGAAAATGAAATGTTCTTTAAAAAACATCAACTTTCTCATTTAAAAATGTTTTCTTCTTCTTCAGCAAAGACATAAACAACGGCAGAAATTCTAATGCATGTCACAAAGTTTCCCTGACTTCTGAGATTTCACAGCCACACTAAACAATTTCATGTTTCATATGAAGTACACTAAGTTTCTAAAAATATAATATGTAGTAAACTAAGCGCTTGGTAAAAAGGGCTGCAATAATTATTAGTCACTAAATTATAAATAATTTTTTTAATGTATTATTAAATTATAAAATATGGTATTAAGAGGAATTTTGATTGATTCAGGATAAGCATTGGCTTCCAGTCATTGCTGTCGTTGAAGGGCATTCCATTGTGGATTTTATGGAGGCCTTCTTCAGAGCATGAATTGAAAGGACAATAAAAATATTGAAAGGGATCAAATATCTAACTTCAAACAATTTTAAAAAGTGCCGCTAAATTAGTTACCAAACATAAAAGTGTGGCCCATTCTCTGCCTTTATCATATGAACTTCATTTGCTTCCTATAACAGGAAAGAATCAACTTTACAATAGCAGGATTCTGTTTCATCTGTCTGAAAAGTGAAGCTGCGTCCAAACAAGTTCCTGACCCCATACAAACTTTTATTAAATATTTATGAACTGAAATTAACACCACCTATGTGTAAACCTAGACTCAAATCATCTGATGAAAAATCTTTTCCGATTTTCAGCCCTTAGATATGGAATTCATCCCCAAAAAATTAGAGAATCCCCAAACAATAATTTTAAATAAGAGTGAAACTATTTCTATTTTTACTAGTATTTTTACTCATATCTTTACTGCAGTCTTTACCAAAATATGTCTTTCTTACTTACTATAATTGTGCCATTCTTCCTCAATAGTTGCTGCTCATGTTACCATTATTTAGGATGTGAAGCGCATAGAGCAGGGCCTCTATTTAATACTATTAGTATAAACTAATCAAACTAAATTCAACTTGATCAAAAGTTACAATTTTTTCTTTTAAAGAGAAATAATTCTATAAATGACAGTGTACTATCATAATCTCTTCAAAACAATCATAAAATACTGAGAACACCACCAAATGCTTTCAAAAAGACAAACAGGGCGGTAGCTCTATTTGCAAAATGTAAATCTCTTTCCCATCGGGCTTTTAAAGGCTTTTAGCCTGAATGCTTTGTACACTGAATCATAAATGACAGTCTACTCTCACAATCATTTCAAAACAATCATAAATATACTGATAACAAAACCAAATACTTTCAAAAAGACAAACGGTGATAGCTCCATTTGCAAAATGTAAGCCTTTTTCCAACAGGGTTTTTAAAGGCCTTTAGCCTGAATGCTCTGTATCTGGACACTGAATTGATATATATTATATGAAAGTGTATAACTGCCCTACTTTCCATTTCAAACAGGAATTGAAAAAATAAAACCATGATGGGCACAGAGGGAAATGTGTAACATCATGCTTTCTTACAGGATGTCTATATATTACAGTCAAAAGTAGATATCTCCCTTACCAAATTTATTATTACACTGTCAAAGAAACTTTTGATGTAAAAATGTAATCAAATACATTTTTTTCTCCTTACGCTTTCTCAACAGAAAAATAAAAAACGAAATAAAATTTAAACAATTAAAATATAGAATACATCTTTTTTTTAAATCTGAATGTGCATTTATTTACAGAAAAAAGAAAAGTTGACTGCATTTTCTTTCTTCAGCTCATACAGACTACAGACCCCTTTACAGCAATTCAGTTCTTTAAGGTTTGGCTATTCTTTCCTAAGGGGCTAAGCAGAACATTCCCTGGACTGTGTGATTATTCAATCTACTATTGATTTATCAAATGTGCGGGGTAAAGCGTGTTACAAAAACTTTGTATCATTATTATTTATAAAGTACACTTAAACCTCATTATACCGCCACCTGTTATACCGTCAACTTTTCACTGTGGAACAGATCAGCCACAATGAAAAAAACAACAAAAACTTGTTATACCACTATCCGCCAACAACATCTATTAGAAAACATTTATGACTTGCATATAATAAATACTTCTCGTTATACTGCCAGCCTAAAATTAAGTTGCTAGGAATAGCAAGTTAAACCTTATGTTCAGCCAGCAGGCAACATAAGTCTTCACTTTCACTCACTCTCAGTTAACAACACAGCTTAATTCACTCCTTTCCTGTTGGGTCACTCACTCTCTTGGTGGTATTAGTTCCTGTCAAGCGCGTGCCTGTCAAGTTACTGGACAACCATAATTTGTAATAATGTTATTTATCATAAGGACTCACAGTTCAAGAAGCAGAATGATGCTTGCCGTGAACACTGTACACTTGTGTTGGAGCAAGCACTTTAGTTATGTTTATCACTATCAATAAATAAGACATGTTGGGGCGGATAGTGGCAGAAGATGGAGGTGTGTGTTTGTATTGTGTATTAAAACTGCATTTTTGTTATACCACCATTCTCTTCATACCACCAACTTATTGTTTTTCCCACAACTGGCAGTATAACAAGGTTTAAGTGTAATGATTCTATGAGTTTTCAGTCATAATTATGTATGTACCTATCTGCCACCTAATTTGTTACTACGCAAATGGTGATTAAATAGTAGGGCAAAGGTATAAAAAGTAGTTGGATACATCATCAGTTTTGCAAGTATTAGAATCAAAATGTGAAGAGTCTATTGACTGGATATGCTATAAATAATTATATACAAAAAGGGGTGAGGAGCATATTGCTTCATTAAACAATCATGAATGTGTCACAATATATTTCCCTACCCCTTATCAAAGCATTGTTTATCTGTGCAGGCTTTAGTGATCCAAGCAATCAAAGAAAGTTATCTTTGACTAAAGATATACTAAAAGGTTACTGAAAAAATAAATTAATAAAAAAAACTTTTCTTGGAATCGTTCCATTTGGAATGATCCTTGTAAAACACTACAATCATATCAATCTTCCCCTTCTTCATTATTGCCACTGATCTAACAGCTATCAATATAAATGCAAAAATGTTCTTTCAGACCAACCCAATAAAAAACAAAACAAACAAAAATTAAATAAATAAACAGTGATGTGAACAACTGTAAATTTGAAAAGACACCAAAACCTCTTAACTAAATAAAACATCAATATAATAATTTTGATGATCAATGACAGGACATTCTGATCATTAAATACCAGTTTCTTTCACTAATTGACTTGATGAATAAATATTATATTGGTCACTAATACCAGAGCAACACACAAACACAGGGAAAGAAGAAATCAGGTTGGAAAAAATGATGGGACAGAGAGGAAAGGGAAAAAGAGAGAAAGAGAGAAAGAGAGAAAGAGAGAGGAGAGAGAGAGGGGGGAGTGAGATAGAGGGGGGGGGGGGGGGGCAGCGTGATAAACAACAGGCAATGTCATTCAAGCATATCAAAATCAATATGCTTTAGATTAATAAACAGTCCATGCGCTTTTATACTTAAATGGATTTAAAAACAGGACAATTTAAAAATAAGCAGGAGTAAACTACCACAAGACAAAGGGCAAATAAATCAAATTTGTCACTTATGTTTGGCTAAATCCTGGAAATCTCACACATCCTCATTGTTCTGTGCCAACGGAAATAATAATAATAGTAATACTAATAATCTTTAATGTCCCAGAAGGCGACAAGCTCTGTAATAAATGGCAATCGCTCCCACATGATATAAAAACTAGGTAGCCATGATGCATTTGCAAATATTAGGACAAACCTTCTGGAGTCTACTTTTATAGAGTTATTGGCTCTGTGTATCGTAAGTCACATTCGACCCAATAATTAATCTTAAAAATACCAAAATTACCAGAGTTTTATCTCTATGGTACAGACAATTAAACCATGAGCAGATGTCATTGGCACAACCAATTTAAAACGGTTCCCAATGAAATCTTCCAAGTGGGAAAATAAAATAAAAAAAGGAGGGTTCTGTAAAAACAAGGAATAATAGAACCTGGAATGAATGTTATACTATATATGATTGGTCTTTGGACCATATACCTGAGCAAAATGATGTCAAAAAAGGAATAAGGGTCAAGATTAGTTCAGAGTGGCAATTTTCTAAACTTAAATAACAGGTCTACACTACACATGCTGAAAAGACAAACAGGACACAGGATGACTTGTACGACAATAAATGTTGATCAACCAACCATTTAGAAAACATCACTGTAACCAATATATCTGCATGTTTTTTACTCCTGCACTTTGATTCAGACAGTAAATAATATGAAAACCAAGGCCAAACACCCTAAGAAAATTATATTCCCTACCAAACACCTACCTAACATATGTGACCCATCACCACAGTTTGGTACACAAGGTACATCTCAGAAAAACTGAGTTACTCTCACTATTTTAAAAATCCTGACTTTATTTTTTAAGTTTTTTTTTTTTTCATTATAGAATATTCAAGTTGTTGGAATAATGAAATAAAACAACAACATGATTCGTAAAGTTACATAAATTATGCTTTTTCTAAGCGGCATCTCCACTCCAGCCACTGTACCTTGTGTATCAAACTGTGGTGATGGGTCACATATGTCACAAAAAGAGCTATGACAATGTCACACATGCATGCAATTAAATATGGATATGTGGATGCTAAAAAGTGTGGTAAGTCATCTTTGATGTTTTTTTTCTATTAACTATGAACTAATGCAGAACAGCTGACAGTCAAGACTGGCCACAAGACAAATTTCATCAGGTAAAAATTGTTAAAAGTGAAGTAGCTACAAAAATTGATGAATGAACCGACCAAAATGAAATTACCTCACAGTTTAGCATGTAATTCTAGGCCTCACAGATCCTTCATCCCTTATGAATGACCAATCTAAGTAGTTTTCTCTTAAACTGCTTACAAACATCCCCTGCCCAATTACTCTGCCCCAGCAAGGACGAGGAATACATGTTAGACTGTGTAGGTAAACAACAAAATGGGCTAAAATAATCTGGAGAAATAAAAGACTGTGTCTACAATACATTACACCACACCATATCATCACACAATGCACACACCCAGAAAATAGAGAATGGATGGATGATCAGTCAGATGAATATCTAGATGGATGGATGGATGGATGGCTAGAAGTATTGATGGATGGCTAGAATAATGGATTGATGGATTGATGGATGGACGGATGGATGGGTAGATAGCCAGGATGCCCTTTGTCAAATTAGACAAAAAGCCAGAAAACAGTTTGTGTCAAGACCAACATCAAGGCAGAGAAGTCAGAAACATACAAGGAAGGACCAAATATGAATATCTCTGAATATGGGACAAGTTTATGGAATTTTTAGACTTTAAATTAACTCCATACATGGAGGTATGCAAAAATTAATTCAATTCTGTTAAGTGGCTTTTCAACCCAAAAATTAAAGCAAGCAGCTTTCCTTCATGACTCTCCATCAAGAAGATTGAGACCCGAGATGTTGCTCGATTGTGTAAACAAATCATTCTATCATGATGACATTTTTTTTAAACTTATATCTATAGTAAACAGATTTTATCAGTGAATCCATGTGTCATAGCAAGCAACAGATGATCTCTAATAAAAACCAACTCCAACATAAACAGGCTGTTATCCTAAAATGAAAGCCATGCATTGTTTTAGTGCCAGGGATATTGCTATGGCCATCAGTTACATTTTTTAATGTGATGAAATGCCTTTTTCCTAACTCTATATGTAGTTTTAAAAGATGCTTTACAGGAGGGAGTTTCACTGAATATTGGGTATATATTTCAAAGCTTGTAAGCTCTTGCACAAGACCAATGCTATTATCCTATATTGAGATGTTGCAAATTAACTGCCTACCTAATTTCAAGCCGCTACTTATATAGCCTAGTGGTAAACTGTCTTCATTGAGACTGGGAAGTAATGAGTTCAAATCCCAGGATCAAAGGAGAGTGAAACGATGAGGGGCAAATGGATAGAAAGAAGGACACAACTGGTGAACGGATTGAGGGATGGTTGGACCAAGGGGTGGTGTGAATGGTTTGATGAGCGAATGGAGGGTGGATGGATTGATGAATGGGTGAAGATACTGACAGACCATTGGAGGGTAGATGAATGGATGGATAGATAAGTGGGTGGCTGGGAGGAGGGAGGACAATTTTATATCTTAAATCTTTAATTTAGTATGGATGGGTGAATGCCTGGGCGGGTGGATAGTTGGGCAAATGGCGAGATAGGTGGATGTACAGAGGGCGGATGGATCAAGGAAGGAAAGGAAAAAAATGAAGGAGTGAACTACTCACAGTCTCCTCCCCTTCCTCCTCTGCATGGGTTTCTCCCATGGCTGGTGGCTGGTTCTCTTCCCCAGCCTAGCCCCAGAGGTCAAGGTCAGAGTACAAGGAGGAAGGACAAACAATAAAGACAGCTGGTCGTCAGATTTTTGTTTGCAAGGTAAATAATTCATTGTGATTTGTTGATTGCAAGTCCTTCATAGCCTAGACACCCATATAGTCTGTGCTTATCCTTGAAAAATGATAACAACTGCCACCCTCCAAATAGGATATTGGTCTATCCCATATTTATTTCCCCAAATGAATCGTAACCATACTTGGTACCCATAGGACACGGGTAAAGTGGGGTGATTGGAGTAAATTTCGTTAACGAAGGATACACCAAAACTGTATTGCTACCAAATTGGCCATGACACCTCTAGAGTACAAAGAGGACAAACAATAAAAAGAGAGAGCACACAGGTTGGTCAATGAGAGTCAGAGTGCAGTTGAAAAAAAGGTGTGCGCATCACTCACTCTCTCATACAAACTCCCACTCCCTCTCTCTCTCTCTCACATACACACACACTCTCTCTCCCTCTCTCTCTCTCTCACACACACACACATACACTCTATCTCTCTCTCTCTCTCTCTCACACACACACACATACACTCTCTCTCTAAATCTCTCTCACACACACACAAATACACACAAAGCTAAGTATTTTAAAATCAGACATGTAGGCACATGATAGTATTTTTGTTCTCGAAAAATGAAGGTGATTATCCCCAACCACTGTGTGGTCATGCACGCAAGCATGGCATGCACTCCTCACAGGAGCACCAGTGGGTGAAATGATGGTGCCAGGGTGTGTAAAAACAAGCCAATGTTAACCAGAAAAAAAATAAGGAACTATAACTTTCCTCTTACACCTTAGTCAAACCAGATGGACAAGTCAAGGGAAAAGAACAACAAATGAAACAACATTTTTATACTCTGGAGGAGAACACATGTGCTGTAAACACACTACTGTACGCCATATTAGACTATTAGGCAAGGAAGCAAAATATAGCCCTAATCTCAAGAGACCCAATATAAAATATTTCACTGCAACAAAACAGCATAAGATGTCATGATTTAAATGTATGCCTCAAAAAACAAGAGACAAAGAAAGATCTTAAAAGAAAAATTTTACCAAGAACTTCCAGATGTCATTGACAGGACACCTGGGCATAACCTTATTGTTTTGATGGGACATTTTAACTCTCTCCAATTTACAACCTCAAAACAAACAAATGAACATGGCAAGAAAAAACGATTTCAGAATTATAAACAAAACTCTTTCCAAAAAAAGCTAACAAAACACAACAACATGGACATCCCCTGATAAAACAACAAATAAGATAAAGATTTTGTTGCTTGTGCAAATAAACATGGGCGAAATCTGCAGAGAACGTTATGACTAAAACAAGAGCCAATAAAGGATCTGAAGATGAATTGAATCTCACAAGAAGGAACATATATAATTTTGAAAGACCCAACCAACAGAGAAATGCATGGTGTTGAGGAGAAATATGTAAGATAAATAAAAGGAAAATTGTGCGGGTGGAAACGTTATCTAAACCACACTAGCTTGTTTCTAGCATGATATTTTGTGCTTTCACCCTCTAACATGTTCTCTCAACACATCAGTGGTTGTCTTTCAAGTCATACAATCTGAGCTTCATAACATCCTGGACACTTGCTATCAAAGCTATAAGAACAGACTTTTTGTAAATGAAGGATGATAGAAAATCCTAGGTCTTCCGGTACCACAAAGTGTATTATTTCGACCATTGTTCATATTGTTTTACACAAGATACTGATTTAAAAACATGATTTATTGCAAGAAAGTTGAGTAAATGTTTTTGCAAACTTGATGTCTACGGTAGCAGAAATTGTTTTATTTTCTTGTGATGTGGGTTGATTTCAAAGGCACTTGGTATGCTTCAAAAGTTCAGTCCAAAATCATGAATTGGAAGTAAAATAAAGTACACACAAATTTGAAACTTGAAAAAAGGAAAGAGAGAAAGAAAAGGACAAAAAGAAAAGCAAAACTAAAAAAAACATTTCAAAAAGCTGCTTAACAGACCAGAAGAGAATGGAATGTAGCAGAAGACTATTAGTTAGTAGTGAGGCTGCATGTGCATAGAGCTAACAGGTTATGTAGGACATACTCACATGTTGCATTCCCTGAATAAATGAAGACAAAAAGTGGGCAAAAAATTAACATAAAATAAATATGCAGTTGCAATGTAGGGCAAGATAGAGAGGACAAATAAATAAGGGTGGAGACATTGGAAAAACAAATAAACATAAAAAAGAGAACTGTTAATAAAATACATGAAAGAATCAGAGGTCAAACCTCAATTTCATCAGTTGAGGCTTCTAAACAGGAGGCTGCAAAAATATGCTATTCAATACAAACAGAATGCTGCATTTGGTTAAAATACACAACAATAAGGCCTGCATCTTTCTAACACACAAAATTGTGTCATTCTGATAGGAAAATGGTAAGAGGTGTACATATCCTTGCTGACAAAATGCAACAAGCATGTCATCATAATGTCATGTGCAAGGGGTCTATTGTTGGTATGCGCATACACACCACTGAGACTTTTCTTCAGACTATTGTATCAATAAAAATCAAATGTAAAAGGACAGTCATCTTTTCCTAAAAGTAAAATGAACATCTTTTTTGCAAGTTTGATGAAAATAGGGAAATAGAAACCACAAACAAAAATAAAAATGTAAAGACAAACACAATGAAACCAAATAAAGTCAAGCAAAATGCGAAGTAGAGACAAACAGAAGAAAGCAAACATAACATTCATCAAGACAAGACTGGATCTCAAATTTACTTCCATTCATATGTAATCGGTCTCTCACTGTATGTGTAAGTAAAACACATCAAAGATGTGTAATTATCATTCCTCTTAAAGGCCAAGGAGTGTATTAAGTGTTGGTACAACATCTTCAAAACACTTATGAAACTATTGTTAAAGTACTGTCTCTGCCTTTAAAAGGATTTAAATCGGTTTTTGAAGAGCAAAGTGGTATCAATGATGAATGAAATCTGTCTTGTAGACTTAAAATCACTTGTCTTTAGAATTATGGCTTGTGCATTTATTTTTATTTTTCATTTATTTTTCCCCTGTCCTAAAAATAATGCTGTTATTTTATCTTTTTTTCAATTATCATGTGATAATTGATTATAATGTATTATTTTGTATTGTGAAGAAAATAATGTTACAACTTTATAAATATAAATCAATGGCTTCAATCCTTCAGGAACAACAACATTCCAGATTATATTATCCAGGCCATTGATTAATCCCCTTGTCTGTTCATCAGAGATGAAGTCTTCCTCTTCATGCATGGTGATCATGTGGCTTTGTAGAGCCCACTCCCAGAAACCGTGCGGGGTCAAGCTTTACAAGCTCATCCCAGGAAAGGCTTTTGCCATGCATGTAACTAATTTCTCTGATTTGACTGATGCATCCGGTGCTGCATTCAACATGGCCAACCCTTCTCAGTCTGCCCAATTGTATGACTTCAGAAATGTTTTGTGTAGAGCTGAGAAAGTAATGTCTCAACATAGACATCATCTTCTAGCTTGACATGACATATCTACCTTATCAAGACTCTTTCATTTCTATAGAGGAAATAAACATTGCTTGTTGACACAGCCCATGTCTCCAACGCATAAAGCATGACACTCCTCACACAGATGGTGAGTAACCAACCTAGGGTTGTAAATGGCAAATATTTATATGTGAGGATGGGAAAAAAAGATTTAACTTTTATACTCTACATGCAATATCCACTTAACGTGTTCAAAGCACTTTACAAAGGGTCCCTGGCCAACAGCAACACTTAACATACTGGAAGAGACATGCTGTCTATTAGGCGCTTGTACATTTATATTCAGACAGGGACAACTGTTCCTGGCCAGGTTATCCTTTTACACCTGATTACAGTGAGAATATGTTAGTAAAGAGCCTTTTCAAAGGACTCACCTTTACGCTATCCCATGAAGGATTAGAACCAGGACCTTTCAGTCACAAGACCAACAATGTCACAATGCTCTATGAACATTTTTTACACCATATAATGGCAGCCAGTTCACAGCCTCCTCCTCATGATGTTATGACACAGAGTTAGCAGAACTCAGCAACAGTTGCAAGTGTGTCACCCTCAATTTCAAACTTATTCACTTAGTCTACTATCAACCAGTCTGGCTGAGCCTGTGCAGTAGGGGCATGTATATAGTGGGTCTTGTCTTAGTCAGCCTACGACCCCACTACACTTCTGGACCAAGCAGGAGCAGGTGGTGCAAAATATGGAATTCTTTCCTGTTCAACTCAAGCATAACGACCAAGGGGGCTTACAAGATTCAGTGTTTTCATGTTTGGTCAAGAGATCTTTATGTTAACTCTTGAGGCCCTTTATTCCCATTGCTTTCTTTGAGCAGGTGATTATTTCCACAAGGGATTCCAGTGAGGTGTTGATGATGGCAAACAATTACTCCCATGCACAGCCAGTGAGAAACTCACGAGTACGTCAAACAAGGTACCATTACCAGCAACCAGTGCAGCAAATATGCGGGCTAAGGGCAATCGATTGCCTTTCTGGGAAGATCGCCACAGTTGCATGTCTCACAGTGAGGGGCATCATCGCCAGAAATGAAGTGACCATGGATTAGCCTTGTATGACAAATCCTGACGTGAGAGGCCTTTTTTATTATTTTTGGGCCCGGGACCATCTTCTATTTCTTTGAGCTTTGTATTTCCTGGATGGCTTGATAGAAAAAAAACGATGAATGAACCATTCCCTCTAGTGCAAGCAATAAGGCACTCCCCTAGAACTCAAAGGTTGGCCTTGGGGAAACCCTTTTACAAGGCTACCTTAGCCGATTCTGATGTACGCAAGGCATGGAACGCAGAGTGGCAACGGGCCAATTCAAGGGGTTCCTAATCGTACAGCTGGGCCAGGAACCACTCGGTTTCAACTTTCCGTCTAGAGCTGTGTGGGTGACAGCTAAGAGTCTTTGAGCCAGAACCGCGCTGACCCGATCTACACGTCATAGATGGGGGAGATGGGGTATATTGAAGAAGTCACCAAAAATTCCAATTGCATTGAATTCGCACAATGAAATGTAAATTACAATACGATAAAATCATTCATCTATCATTTTTGTCAATTCATTTCATTGTTAAATGTTTTATAAACCAATTATTTCATATCACCTTATAATTTACTTTCCTGTTACTTTCAAACGTTTTAATACATTTTATCATAATTGTGTATCTCTGCTTCCAGTTTTATGACGTCTCTATGTCTGAATGTAACATTGTAAAATAATTTCCCCCTTGGAAGGATCAATAAAGCTATATCATCTTATCTTGAAATTTATTTGTAACTTTTTTTCATATAAATTTTTTACAATGGCTTTTTGCTTTGTTCTGTTATTATTTCTTGTTTGTATAAATGTATTATTTAACTCATTCCCTCGTGAGCGACGACTCAGTCGTCACTGCAATGGCTGCCGGCGGGTGAAGTGACGAGCCAGTCGTCGATCTATTTATGGGCTTACTATATAAAATACGAACGTTTTTTTTAACGACTAATGCTTCGTTTCGGTAGAATATAGTCCGATCAACATTTTGAATACAAGTTTTCCTCACTTTCGTTTCCGTATGCGCCAAATTCGTTCAGTCTTATCCTTTGTTTACATACGTGACGCACCGTGTTTTGAATTCTGATCCGCTTGAACCTTTGACGCTTGAAGTATCTAGACTTTCTCATCAAAAATGGAAGGGAGACCCAATAAATCTTCACCCCGCGGAATGCTTCAAAGCATACCATACACCGTAGATTCATCGCCTTTCCTTCATCTCTTGTATATAGTATATCATAGTTATTTTTCAATTTGGATGTATGTGAATTTTGTGAATGTGAAAGCCAGTTGTTTGTAAATAAGTGTTTGTGAAATTTTGGATTATACTTCATCGGGAAAACCCGTCCCCAAATCTACACCTCAGCTCTAATCAGCCCTCATCATACATCAAATGAAAGGGTATTGGATGTACTTTTATCTCAGCTGCCTGTAAAGTATGTTTATGGTTCAACTAGCATTAAGCAGTGTTGTATGTAGCCTTGCTCTATAATGTATGGGTACAACTGGAGCATTCCTATTTAGGCCTGTATCTTGTCCTTCCTATCACTCATAATAAATTATACAGAGTCAGTAAGCCATATCTTGGGCCAAGACTGCTCCAGTGAGTGTTTGTTGGGAAAAGAAAGGACAGGGCACCGACAGTCATACTAACCTAAGCTGTGCCAGAGAAAGGAGGAAGAAGGAAGAGGAAGGAGGAGGAGGAGGAAGAAGGAGGAGGAAGAAGGAGGAGGAAGAAGGAGGAGGAGGAAGAAGGAGGAGGAAGAGGGAGGAGGAGGAAGAAGGAGGAGGAAGAAGAAGGAGGAGGAAGGAGGAGGATGAAGAAAGAGGGGAGGGGAAGGAAGAAGAGACAAAATGAATGATCATACCTTGTGTCTTTGTAGTTGCTGGTTTTCCTCATCCAGGATGCGTTTCTTTTCTGCCTCACTGATGGTGAAGGTGTTACTTGACATGTTGTTGAGTGCTGTGGTGAACCCTGATGGCCTAATGGAGGAAGGCAGTACAAAAAACACAGAGATAAGATCAGATAAGATGAGACCAGATATTCTTTTGGTTGATCCTTTGGTTAGTTGTTACTTATTATCAAAAAAGTTATAAAGAAAGCTTGTGACGGAAAACAAGTCAACATTGACAGACTATGAATAAAAAACGACTGAAATAACCAAAAGCATTCCTAATGATGAGACACATCCCTTCATGGCAAATTTTACAGTAGGCGTATACAGCGTAGCTAAGGGCCATTTCTTCTTGCCAATGTTCATTACGATCTTAAACACTTTATATCCAAGGGCTTAATCAAATTCATTTTATTATTTGTTATTCATTATTTTATATCTTTATCTAATCATATCCATCTATGTTTATTATTTATTTATCGTTTTTGTTTATTTATTTCATTGTTTCCTGTCTTATGATGCATCCCTATGTTGGCATCGCCAACGTTCCAGACAATTAAGATCATCCAACATAACTAAAAAGTGTAAAAGAGAGGGGATCGCTAGGCCAGTGGTTATCGAAGTTGAAACAAAAGGAGTGATTAAAGGCCCATATATAGTTACAAAGACAAGACAAGCGACGTTTCGACCAAAGGTCTTTG
>JAUEKZ010192666.1:5000-12113 GCA_031471865.1 Melibe leonina | reverse complement strand
GTTGCGTGGAGGTGTTTACAGGAGTACGATGTCACTCGCACTGGCACCAACTTACGCACGAACGTACGTGTTAGTTAGAATATTATACGTTTTGATATTAGGGTTATTAACGAGTAGAAGGTAACGTGCTCACGCGCATGAACTCATTATGGGATTTGCATACTGTTATCCTTATAATATGTAGTAAGAAGCAATAATCATAATGATGCTATTTCTCTCTCTCTCTCTCTTTCTCTCTCTCTCTCTCTCTCTCTCTCTCTCTCTTTCTCTCTTCCTCGCTTTCTCTTTTTTTCTCTCTCTCGCCAATGTCTCCATCTGTCTATTATATGTCTGTCTATCCATCTATCTATCTCCCGGGTTCAATCCCCATCAAAGACGGAATTTTTTTTCGGGACCAGAAAACCCTACTGTCGACCCATCAGTAAAATGGGTACCTGGCCCTCCATACAGCAGTGTCTTTGTCCCGCAAACAAGTTGTAACTCGCCTAACAGGCGCTTGTCTTGTCCTATGTGTTTCAATGTTTGCTGTTGGCGGGGAAAGTAAAAAAGTGTAAAGCGCGATGAGCACTCGTGGATATCAGAACTATATAAGCCTCCACTTTTTTATCTATCCATCGATATTCCTATCTATCTATCTATCTATTTATCTATCCATCTATCTCTCTATCCATCTATCTCTCTATCCATCTATCTCTCTATCCATCTATCAATCTATCCATCTATCTATCTATCCATCTATCTATCCATCTATCTATCCATCTATCTCTCTTTCCATCTATCCATCCATCCATCTATGTATCAATCCATCCATCTATTTATTCATCCATCTATCTATCAATCTACATCTAATTTGTCTTCCAGCCTTACCGCATGGATACACGCCAGGACCACAGTTTCGCAGTCCTTCTATCTCATTCACTGTCTCTCCGTACACTGTCTCTACTCCAAGGGCTACAGACTGCTTCTCTACCTAATTCATCGCCTCTCCGTCTAGTTATTTCTCAGTCTCTCTTTCTCTCTGTCCCTATCTTGATGTCTCTCTATCTCTCTATCTTTACTGCCTTGTTTCACATCAAGGCGACGATGACGGTGACGATGAAAATGAAGTCGTGGACGAGACACGATCAGGAGTGGTTAGCAGTTAGCTATTATCGGGTTGTTGACTGTCGACGCAGGGACGTGGGGGGAAGCCGTTGCCATGGGAACAGGCTAGCTGAGGACTGAGGACAGTGTCGCCGACCGCCGTGTCCAGATGATTAAAAAATTCAAACCGCACCACGTGATTAATTTCCCGTAATAATCACCATACACATTTGGTATGTACCTGAAAACACTGAACACGGAGGAAGGAGGGACGGGTTGACGGACGATAAAAATAATTCTCTCTGCTTTCTCCTGTGGTGTCTGGGCTACTAGTTTGCATAATGTATAAAACTAAAACAGTGCAGAAAAAAGCCCTAATGATAAAGTATTCCATTTGAGTAGAGAATGTAACAAAAGGTTACCAAAATACATACTAGCAAAGTAATTCGCATTATCGCCCATAAATCCCGTTAACCCTTTCACTGCTAAGATTATTTCTTAAACTACAGACTAGATAATACATCAAAATCCTCATGTTCTGGTTGTTCTTATTCTGGATAATCAGATTTCTGTAAACTGACACTGACATCTGGTTTATCTGGTATAAGAACACTCAATTTTGAAGATTTTGAATATTTCAGTTCGGCTCGAACCAGACCCCGCCGTTTAAGGGTTAATTTAAGTATATGCAATATCAATATTGTTAAGAAGGGTCTGAGATAATCACTTTTACCATGATATTTTACTCGCGCTCTACCATCAACACCATAATTTACTCCGATTAACATTCAGGCCTGACATTATCTTTACAATTATATTCTGATGGGTTTGTGTTGATATGTCGCTGCAGAATTCCGCGAATGCCAGACTGCTCTCAATTCCTGGAATCTGTGCCGAGACTGCGAGACCCCGCTCCGTGCTGGAATGGGTATCTATTTAGATGATCAGTGATCAGTCTAGAACTAGCAGACTGATGTAGTCGGGCAGACCGACAGACTGACATACTACATACTGCGACTAGTTTAAACAGACAGAAAGAAAGAAATATACATATATAAATGGACATGCAGCTGGTACAGGGCATGATATATATTATATTTGATTTTACAGTCCATGCAGTTACCTGTCAGTTTATCCGCCTATCCTCTCTTATCTTCCCTCAGAATTCATGTCACTGATAAATCGGTGGGGTTTTTTTTATTACCCTTATTGTTATCTGCTAAATCTGAGATGCCGTGTTTTTTTCTTGTTCATGAGTTGGTGTTTTATAAGGGTGCTGTGTTCACCCTTCTTATCTTTATTCTGTCTGTCTATAAGTCTAACTTTCACTCTCTCTTTCTCTCTCTCTCTATTTCTCTATCTATCTATCTATCTATCTATCGCTAACACCCCCCCATCCCACACACACACACATACACTCTTACACTCTATCTTTTCCCTGCATGTGTTTCTCTCTCTGTCTCTCTCTCTCTCTCTCTCCCTCTCTCTCTCTCTCTCTCTCTCTCTCTCTCTCTCTCCTTTTTTTTTCTCTCTCACTCAGCGCCCCATTCTACGCGTGCTCCTTCATTTTCATGTACAAAGCAAAATTAATATCACGTCTACAATACTTCTATCCCAGAGAAAACAATTATTCTTCACTGTATCATCTTTATCGCCTCGAACTGTTGTTTGTCGTTCTGATTTTGGGCATATTGTAGAACTCAAGGACTTTTAACCCTTTCAAAGCGAGGTCCGATTCAAACCCAACTGAAATATGCAAAATTTTGAAAATGTACCTTTACTTGTACCAGATAAATAAAATTTTGGTGAATTGACATAATATGCCAGTTCACCGAAATCTGATTATCTGGGGGGGGGGGGGGGACAACAGGCAAATCTTGAAGATTTTGGGGTCCTTCGCATGGAGAATGGAGAGGGTTAAGATGCTAGGTAGGGTGGGGTGGGGGGACGAACAGAGGTAGTCTGCGGTAGGGAGGAGGGCATGGAACTGCACACCACACGTCAATTCGAATTAAACATGCTGTCTGTCGCTGGTCCTCGCTCATCTCTCTCTGCATCGCTTCCTTCTCTCCTTCATTTCCGACAACAAAACGCAGAATAAATGGGGAATCTTCGCCGCGTCTTTATCAAGAAATGGCATTAATTGCTGACCCACCGGCTGAAAGATCTCACCATTTTTAATGCGGGGCTGTTTCAGGGTGTCTTAGTCTTTCACCGTTTCAGCATTTCTGCCCATTTCCCCTGTTAGTTCTGTTATCATTTTTATGTGTGTGTGTGTATGTGTGTGTGTGTGTGTGTGTGTGTCTGCCCCCGTGCGATCTCGGTTTGACCTCTTGTTATCAATATAGGCATCGACAGAGGCGTTTTTTCCCCTTCCGCGTGAACTCTTTGCACGGTTTTGAAGATAGCCTTTCCCTTTTTCTTAATTAAGGTCTAATAATATGCGTCCTTTTTATGATGTAGGAAAAAAAAGAGGGAGAAAAAGAAGATAGAGAGAGAGAGAGAGAGAGAGAGAGAGAGAGAGAGAGAGAGAGAGAGAGAGAGAGACTAAAGCAGAGCAAGCTGCTTTTCATTTTTATAATGAAAATCATAATTTCTTATCTTAGCAAAAAATCGAGTAGAATAACAACACCTCAAAAGAAGCACTAAGAATGATGGCATAAAGTAATTGAGGAAACCTGAAAATCAAAGGCTTTTGGGTTTGTTGGTTTGCGATTTTTTCTTCTTCTGTTTTAGCGAATCTTTCATTCACAACAAGTTTGACATTCATCAATTCTATTCTGGTTTTTATTTTGCCACATCAAACTTTAACTATCGCAAATGGTCCTTCCAGCAACAAAGGCACCCGTGGCTTAGATATTGTGTTCGTTCATTCGTTCAATCGTTCACGTCTTATCTTCCCCATGCTACTGTCTCAAATCGTTGTCTCCAGCCTGCTATCCTTCAGGTCATGCACGCAGACACCAGCAGATAAGAGCCCCTTTTTTCCTCTGTCTTGTTCCCAGCTAGATGTCCTTAACCCATTCAATACTAAGGACACCAAAATTTGCAGGAGTTTCCTGTTCTTATACCAGATAAATCAGATTTCATTGACCTGACATATGCCAAAAGCCTGAAATCTGATTTATCTGGTATAAAAACATAAACATATTTTCTAGATTTCGCATATTTCAGTTGTGCTAGAATCACACCTCGCGGTGAAAGGGTTAAACAATCTGCCAGAAGACAGCCACAGCCTGTCCAAGGCTTTGAGACGCGTAATTTCCTTGTCAACCCCCGCGACCTTGCTGCTTTTCACGCACTTGTGACGGAAACGCCCCCGTCTTTCAGGGTCTTCTCATACATTTAGCTGATAGTCCAGCACCGAACGATGATAAAGAGACTGCTTGAACTACTATGTTTTCTCTCCAACACACAATGGCTTCTCTTAGTTTCATTACCGTTAAAAGTAATAAACTTTATAATGAAATTCAATAATGCGATACGCTTTTTTAAAATCATTATATCATATTATAACAAACTACTAATCATCCAAGCGATTTATATTTTTCTACTTTTTCATTAATCCTAATGATAACATATTTATGAGTCACCAAGTAAATAAAAGACAGTGACGTAATGGGGTTAATGTGAGCTCAAAGAAGATTTTACGAACAGGGAGAATTTAGATGCAGTCAGATTTGTCGTTCGGGATAGATAGAGTAGATTGTCCTCAAGGACAAATACTTAATTTTTTTATAAATCACGCTGGAAAGAAAAGGCATCCTCTTATATTTAACCCTTCCATAGCAGGGTCTGGTTCCAGCCAAACAGAAAATGCAAAATCTTCACAACTAACGTGTTCAATACCAGATAAATCATATTCGAGACTTTTCGCATATGTCAGTTCACGAAAATCAGATTTATCTGGTATAATAACAGGCAAATCTTGATCTTGATTTAGTTTGAAAAGTAACCTTAGCATTGAAAGGGTTAACTTCCTGCCAAAATCCAGTCAAGAATGCGCGAATTCTAGGCAGGTAGTATAATATGGAGAAGACAGGTTCATTAAAAGGTCGCGGTCTTGGGTAAATTGTAAATTATGTTCAGGCCGAGGTCAGGTTGTCTGTCTCAAAGCTGTAAGCTGTACGCTGGTTGGGTTGCTAGGGATGCCACAAGAAGAAGCGTCTTGACACCAAGCCGGAAGCTGGTGCAGGTTGGTGCCAGAACCTGCCTCGATGAATGCCTTGTGAGTGGACGTTTCATGTTTCATGTCGTGTTCTATGGTGCTGATGGTGCCAGTGCCAACTCATCGGCGGTCGGAAGCCTTCTGTTTGTATGTCTGTCTGGTGGCGGCGGCGGTGGCGGCGGACGCAAGGTGGCACGATGGTACACTTGTCTGGGCAGCTTCTTCTAAAATTATTTATTCAAATCGGTGGCTTATCATCAGAAATAAGAGAAGGGGAGAAGAAAAAAGACGTAAAGTGTAATATAATAGAAGAGAAGGGAGAGAGAGAAAGGGGAGAGAGAAAGAGAGACAGAGAGAGAGATGGGGAGGGGAAGAGACTGAAAGAAATTGAAACAGAAATAGAGAGTGGGAAAGAAAGAGGGTTGGGAGAGTGAGGAACAGAGAAAACGAGTGGAGAGATGGATAGATCAAGAGAAAAAGAAATGGAGAGAGAAAGAGAGAGAGTGAGAGAGAGAGAGAGAGCGAGAGAGAGAGTGGGGGGGGGGGTAGGGAGTAGGGAGAGAAAGTGAAGATTTTATGAGCGAAATATGGAAACATGCTACTGACGGAACCGTTTATGCATTTTATATTTTGTGCAAATTGATAATAATACCAATAATTATCGCCGTTTTCGCGAGACACCTAACTAGTGATAATAACGGACTGCACGAGGAGAAAATAACTTCCTACGAGTGGGCATCAAAGAACCTGGTGATGTGTATTTATATTTCAAGAAAAACAGCAAAAATAAATAGTAGTTGGTAAGAAAAAAGCAGGACATACTTCGCACCAAAAAATAAAAAACAACAGAAATGAAACCAAACCAAGAATGGACGAAGAACGCAAGTTAAGGGGAAGCCAATAATAAAGAATTTTATTCTCGGTCTAAACTGTTATCGCTTCTTAGCTGTCTACAACCCACCTGTGCAGATTCTTCAAGGCTACTACTAGTAGAATACTATCTAGATGCGTGTTTATTCACCACCGCGTCCGTCACTCTTTCTCTTTCTGCCGGCCAGTGGAATGCGGTGTAGCAGTAAGCATTAGCCGTGTGGTCAAGTTAGTAGCGCACCCGTAAGTTGGTTAAGCCATTCTGGTTCGCACTGAAATATTTTGGCTTGATAAACTAACTAGATCTAGAGTCCCATGTGTCCTATGTGTTTTAAGTTGTCAATATTATTCGATGGTAATTGCTTAACACAGATATTGGCAGAAGATAGATATTTAGGATGATCCTCGGTGTTTCAATCGCTGCACAATAACTACATATATTATAGACTAGCTCGCTCATGGTAGCGCATTATAACCACCCCTGTCAATAGACTCAGAAATTTCAGATTAGATAGATACATAGATAGGTAGATAGATAGTTGAAGAAAAAATGGTGGGTTGGTGGGTTGATGGATGATAGAAAAATGGGTGGGTTGATGGATGGATGGATGGATGGATAATGGATGGACGGATAGAGCTGGAAAAATTTCAGATGCTGTGCATTGAGAAGGTGCGGGAAGAGGGAGAGAGATAGGTAGTCACTAGTCACAGAGAGAGATGTAAAGAGAGAGTGGTGGAGATGAAGAGAGAGAGAGAGAGAGCGAGAGAGATCGCTTGCAGAATAAACCAAGACGAATAAATAGAACTAAGAAAAGACTGGAAGATACTGAGAACTTAGAGATAGATAGATATTGGAAGAGAGGGAGAGAGAGAGAGAGAGAGAGAGAGAGAGAGAGAGAGAGAGAGAGAGAGGGGGGGGGAAGAGGGAGACGTGGGGGGAGGGGTATAGGAAGGAAGAGTGCGTGAAATAAACAAGTACAGATACAGTAGCC
>JAUEKZ010192633.1:0-12119 GCA_031471865.1 Melibe leonina | reverse complement strand
ATTTTTTACTTAATGACATTTCAGGGGCAATAACTCTGTCATGTTGACACTTTATAAAAGTATAACAGGTGGATTTCAAAACCTCAATGTCTCAACTATAAAAACAATATAGTGACAAATTTCCCCCAGGGGGGGGGGGGGAGGGGGGGTTACCGTGGCCCACAGTCTATTCACGACATATTTGTTATATCCCTTGACGACTTTTCTGTTCTATCCTTTGATTAATCTTTCGAATAATGACAGGGAGGTGGGGAGCAAGCACTTGGAATCACAAGAGATTAGACAAACTTGAGAGAATATGCAGTGCAGAAACGAGACGAAGCAGGGGAGCGGATAGTTCGTCCGTGCTGCCGGCCAGACGATAGGTGCCGTAGCTGGGTCCCGGGTTCGAACCCCACTCTGGAAAATGTTTTTCTGTTTTTTTTTTTCTGTTTCTCCATTATTTTCTGCTTTCCTTGGCTTTGTCTCGTTTCTGCACTGCATACTCTCTCACGTTTGTCTCATCTCGACCAATCCTTCACCAGCCGTACCTGTACATGAAGATGGTCACCACCAAAGCAATGATGCCTACACTAAACACCGTGATGAGAATGATGACGTAAACTGGGGTTGTCTCTGAGGGGGGCGGAGGGGGGGGGGAGGGTAGCGGGGTCGAGGGAGGGGGTTGAGAAATGAATGAGTAAATTGATAGATAAACTATAAAGAACAAAATTGAACTATTGATATTTGATTGATCAAGAACAAAATTGAACTATATGTGGATATTTGATAGATGAAGAACAAAATTGAACTATTGATATTTGATAGATGAAGAACAACATTGAACTATATGTGAATATTGGATAGATGAAGAACAACATTGAACTATATGTGGATATTAGATAGATCAAGAACAAAATTGAACTATATGTGAATATATGATAGATGAAGAACAACATTGAACTATATATGGATATTTGATTGATGAAGAACAAAATTGAACTTTATGTGAATATTTGATAGACGAAAAACAAAATTGAACTATATATTGATACTTCATAGATAATGAACAAAATAGAAATATTTATTGTATTTCATAGTTGATGTACAAAATATTTCTCTATAATGATAGTTGCAAAATAATTAACATTATATATTTATATATATACATAAATCTATAATGATGGACAAAAAGAAAGTCTCTAATTGATAATTGAAAATGAACAATGAAACTCTATATTTTGATATTTTGTAGACAATGAACAAAATAAATCTCCATATTGATGTTTTATAGATGCAGAATATATATGTAATATATCTATAGTGTTATTGTTTTTCCGCAGTGATAGTGTCTTTTTTTATGTATTATCGAGAAAGGGCTATTTGCTCGAAACGTCTTGCATCGTTTCGTCATCCGTTTTCTGATAAAAGGGTCACATACATATTAATACAACCCATTTTGCATCATTTTATTCCTGGATTTGTTTCCAGTATCCCACTTTCGTTTTCCTACCTTCCGGTTGGCATTGTGGGGCGTCGCCAAGGAAACCACACGGTGGTACATCAGGTGGCGGGGTGGTCCTTCCGCCAGGCCAGTGGATGGAGCGGGTAGGGATGGCACTGTGACCGGGTTGAGCTCCCCAGTAGTAGGCCACGATCTGTGACACGGGCCAATAGATAGGTTGTTAGATGGATGGATTGGTGGATGGTTGGATGGGTGGATGGATGAATGGATAGATGGATAGGTGGGTGGGTTGATGGGTGGATGGATGGATGGATGGATGGCAGTGGCAGATTTACCAACAGGACACAGTGGACACTGTCCCCCCAGCAGTCCAACAGATGGTCATCTTTACATAATATTGTAAAAACGACAAAACATAAATTTCATTTTCTTTAGGTTATTTACAGTAAAGTCAATCAGTTGCGCACACAACTTCGTGACCTTCTACATGGGAGGTTAGTACGTAGTCCATTATTATGCGCATTTTGGCTGAGTTTGTGACGTGCCAAGTACCGACTATTAGAAAGTGAGAGGTAGGATAGAGTGGCCAGCATCTTTGTTTCCCTAATGTTTTAACCATGGACACAATCTCAATGTGTCCGAGAATGATGTCTGATCCCACTCACTATTTTCTTGGTAGTGATAATATTATCGTTGGTGGTTTGAAGAAGGCAGAGAAAACGTAGACCGTCACAATGAACCATCGTTGGAACACTGTCCTGACTTAGATTTTGCGAGTTCGGTTCTATTTTGGGAGAAAATTGACGTTCTGTTAATATGCTGTTGTAACACTATAACGGTTATGATGTCCTTTATTTCCTTCAGGGAATGAATCATGTTGATTTTTGTTGTTGTTACAGAATATTTTTGCATATCCAAATCAAGAGGATAGTATACAAATGTAATGTTTAGGTACTCAGGGACTCACTAAACCTAACTGAACCTAAATGATAGATGTTTTGATGGAAAAGTAAACAGACATTTTAGACATCCTTGTACTCGTATGACAACAACCGTGTCTACTGGCTTACATTACTGTTGAGAAAAATGTTCATTTTGCTTTTAAAGTCTTGTTATTTCATGGTGACGACAGCGTTTGGTCTCTAGCACTGGATATAGTGATGTGAAAGTAGAAAATAGAAGAAAAAAACCAAATACAGCTCGGCGCAACTCTAAGTAACGCTGTTAAATATCACACTTCAGGGACTGTTGAAATAACTGTTGTTTTTACATGATTTTGTAATGTGTCCACCCTCATGTTTTAGATTAGATCCGCCACTGATGTATAGATGGGTGGATGGATATATAGATGGGTAGATGGATAGAGAGATTGGTAGATAGGTAGGTAGATAGATCCACAGATAAACAGATAGAGAGATAAATACAGAGATAAATAGATAGATCTAGAGATAGATAGACAGATAGGGAAGGGAAGATAGATGGGAATGTTATTGATGCTGCTGTTGCTGCTGATGATGATAACAATAACAATAATGATAATGATGATAAAAAGATTGATATGAAGAGGGTGTCGATTAGATGTTGGTGGTGGTGGAGGAGGATGAGGGGAAATACAAAATTTAATTATGACTTTGAGAGGAATCGTATGAAATGTAGAAGTAAAGAAAGAAATATTAAGAGAAGTAAGAAGAAACCGAAAAAAAAAAAAGGCAAAAAAAAAAACGACACAAAAAACGAAAAATAGACCCAGCGACATCAGTGTCTACAATTACACCAAAACCACAACAGCGGCATACAAAAGGGGGGATAAAAGAATCAAGAAAATGGAAGAAAAAAATCCTTCTGGTATGAAAAATCAAACCTCAAACTCCCCCGTGTCTGGATCCATGTCGAGGATGGCAAAGTTTGTGTCTCTGTCTCCGTTGTCGTCAATGATCACGTCACCCGTCACGTCTGGAAAACAAAATAATAGAACAGTATCACGAACAGAGTAAATGATCACGTCATACATCACGTCTGAAAAAAACCCAGAACTGTTGAAAAGTGTCACGAATAGTCAGCCATCAATTTGGCCGCAATATCTGAAAAATAAATTAGAACAAAAGAACAGTATCACGATTAGAGGCAATGATCACGTCCCTCATCACGTCTGAAAAAAAGCACACGCAAAAACAAAAACAAAATGGAACAGTATCACGAATATTAAAAAATCAGGTCGTCAAGTGTTGATTAGTATCACGTTCAGAGTCAAAACCATCACGTCACCTGTCACGTCTGAAAAAATAAAACAATATAACAGTATCATCAACATTCAATGATCACATCGCCTGTCATATCTGAAAAAAACAAAAAAACAAACAAAGACAAAAACAAAAAACCATTCGAACAGTAGTAAGAGGAGGAAGATGAGACAGGAGGACTGTGTGTCAGCATGACCTAATGATAAAGATGGTAATGGACCAATACCCTTGCGTGCTTTGATATTCATGTCCGTTGTCCTTCCGACACAAAACGATAATCAACCGGAGGGTATCGTGGTCAACGTCAATGCTAATCACTAGACAAAGAGGTAGCTTAACCCCTTCAGTGCTAACAACACAAAAATCTTAATAAATGTACGTGTTCTTATACTGGATAAATCAGATTTCAGTGAGATAATAATACTGCATGCCAAACGCCTGAAATTCTGAAATCTGAATTATCTGGTATAATATATTGAAAACATATATCTTTTTTAAATGATTTTCCGTATTTCAGTATGGGTTGGAATCAGAAACCTCGCTGTGAGAGGGTTAACACTGAAAATAAGAAATAAACAGGTCGCCTGTTTTCATCAATAGTACACCAACTTTGACGTTGGTGAGGTCGCTAGATATAGTTTAAGCCCGTTATACGCCAATGCAGAAGGTTTCCGACTAAACAATTAACTGACTCTGTTATCTCAACGTTTTTGTTACCATGGATACGATCTCGTTCATACGATCAGATTCACCAATACACGGCATAGTACCTGCTTTGGGGTTTTGATGTTTTTTATTTTTTTGTTTTTTCCACCAACCCGACTTATTGCTTCTAGATAATAAAAAAGACGACGGGAGGGGGAGGGGGGTGTTGTTATGCCTGTGGTGGGAACAAGATTAAAAATCCGCGTTTCTGCCGTATGCCTTCATCATCGTAAAAAACAAAAACCATTTCATCCTTTACCAAACACTTTATTCAGAATCTTCAAAAATCCACTTGTTCGTTTGCCAGATTAATCAGATTTCAGTGGACTAACATATGCCGAAAAGCCTGAAATATGATTTATCTGGAATATTAAGTTCGTTGTTTGAGAAATGGCTTTAGCATTGAGAGGGCTAAACGCAACTTCTTTTATTTTTATGTTTGAAAGAAAATGAAATTTAATGGAGGGGGAGGGGAAGGGGGGAATCATTGATGGGTATTGACATGCCTGCTTTAACCCTTTCACTGCGAAGGACTCAACAATCTTAAAGACATGCCCCTTCTTTTGAAAGATAAATCAGATTTCAGTG
The DNA here is from genome assembly GCA_031471865.1 of Melibe leonina. Taxonomy (NCBI): domain Eukaryota; kingdom Metazoa; phylum Mollusca; class Gastropoda; order Nudibranchia; family Dendronotidae; genus Melibe; species Melibe leonina. Next base: position 7,142 of record JAUEKZ010192633.1, on the reverse strand, counting down.
AACTGACATAATATGCCAAAAGCTTAATAAGGCAGACTGTATGCGTTGAGCCATAATACTCACAGATGAAAAATACTCACAAAGGAAAAAAAGGTGAACACTACTCACTTGTTTGTTAGTGCACGCTGTCATTATATTATCACGCCATCAAAAGAGTACCGTCTATAAAAAGGCAATGCACAAACAGGCAGCCTTCAGGGATCAGCTTACCGTAGGTGGTATAGTTCCACATCCGTCGTGTGACTGTGTAACCGTCCGTCACATTGTGACCAAGCTCCAACGTCTCGTTCAAGGCCCTGCCATACCGTAGCACTGCGTCGTGGAAGGCGCCTACAAAATAGTTCACCTGGGGTGTGTTCACAGCGACAACAACGACAACAACAACGACAGAGATAACGACAACAACAACGACAACAACAACAACGACAGGGACAACAACAACAACAACGACAACAACGACAGGGACAACAACAACAACAACGACAGGGACAACAACAACAACAACGACAACAACGACAGGGACAACGACAACGACAGGGACAACAACAATAACAACGACAGGGACAACGACAACGACAACAACAACAACGACAACAACGACAATGACATCAAAAATGAATAGATGAATAAATGAAAGAATTAATTAACTACTTAACCAAGCACAATATTTCCTTATAGTTTAATTAACCCTTTCAATGCTAAGGTTATTTCCAATCAAACTACTTAGTAGACATCAACATTATATCAGAAAAATCAGTATTGAGTCGACTGTCTTATGTATAAAGGCAAATTTTAATTTTAATTTGATTTCTCTAGTATAAAAACACGTAGGTTTTGAAAATTGTGCATATTCTGACAGCTTAAAACCAGACCTTGCGGTAAAAGGGTTAAGACAAGAGCTTGATGATAATTAAATCAAACTTTGATAAATCAAGTTAAAAAGAACAAAATGACTGGATGTTTTGTTGCGGTTTCTTTATCATAATTAATTTTTTTTTGGTCTAAATCACATTTGTCTTTGATCGCAATGCAAGATTGTTTTGACTACTTTCATTTTATTTCAGAATCAGCCTTTAATTCCTTAGTTCTTATTTGAAAGTTAAAAGCTTGTCCTTTAGGGGAACCGGAGCTTATCCCGGTTACTGTAGCATGAAGCAGACACAATGACAATGGTTGTTACCATCTAGATAGGACGCTGGTCTATGGCAGGTCACTTTCCCGAAGCACATTTTGGAATTGTTACCCTTTCTTACACCTGGTTAGGGTGAGGTAATTGGAGAAAATGTCCTCTTGCCCAAGAAGGAAGAAAAATCGAAGAACCTCTAGTAGGAATCGAATCCGGTGCGCCGTCCCCTCCCCCCTCCCCCCCTTTCCCAAACCCAGATTCTGTGCTGCGTCGCTACCAGTTCGGCCACCACTCCTCCAGCAGTCCTGGTCTAACCCTTTTACTGTTAATGTCACCAAAATGTTCAAGATTTTCCACATTTCATTTGGTTTTGAAACTAGACCTCGCTGTGAAAGAGTTAAGCTATTGTTTTTAATTTCTCGTACGTATCCTGTCTTATTCTCGTACGTATTCAAATCTCTCGTTATCGATCACATTGGCAAACCCAGACATCGACTGTCCTTAGACAAAGAGGCCGGTCTCTCGTTATGTCCTCATTGCGTGGTTAATAAGTCTGAATTCGATCTCAGAGACTAATTATTGTTGGCATCTATTTTTCTCTACTGCACGCTAAACATTTTATGATTATGGTTATTTTGGTGAATTGATTATTCCTTTTTCTTCTTCTTCTTCTTTTCTTTTTTCTTCTTCTTCTCCTTCCTCTTTTTCTTCTTTTTCTCCTTCTTCTTTGTATTTTTTTCTTCTTCTTCTCCTTCTTCTTTTTCTTCTTCTTCTCCTTCTTCTTTTTCTTCTTCTCCTTCTCCTTCTTCTTCTTCTTCTTCTATTTCTTCTTTTTCTTCTCCTTTTTCTTCTTCTTCTTCTTCTTCTTCTTCTCCTCCTTATTTTTCTTCTCCTTCTTCTTCTTCTTCTTCTTTTAGTTCTTCTCATTCTTCTTCTTCTTCTTCTTTCAGTGCTTCTCATTCTTCTTCTTCTCCTTCTTCTTCTTCTTCTTCTTCTTCTTTTTCTTCTTCTTCTTCTTCTTCTTCTTCTTCTTCTTCTTCTCCTTCTTCTTCTTCTTCTTCTTCTTCTTTTAGTGCTTCTCACTCTTCTTCTTCTTGTTCTCCTTCATCTTCTTCTTCTTCTTCATCTTCCTCTTCTTCTTCTTCTTCTTCTCCTTCATCTTCATCTTCTTCTTCATTTTCCTCTTCTTCTTTTTCTTCTTCTTCTTCTTCTTCTTCTCCTTCTTCTTTCAGCTTACCCCGTATTCAACAGGATTGCTATAAGTAATTACACATCTGTAAATCCTATGCTGAAATAATAATGATAGTTACACAATTATGATTACTAATGAGTTTCCTTTTTGCAAAGGATAAAAAGCGAAAAGCTGCAAAGAATAATTAGCGAAAAGCCGTTTTCCAAGGACGAAGAAGCCAATTAATTAATAGATTCTAGTACGATATTTCTCTCTTTTGTGTGCTCAGACTTTAGGTTGATTTACAGAGGAAATATGTCATAACACAGTCGTCTCTTGAAGGTACGAGTTACTAAGAATTCAGGCAGATGATAAAAAATTACTTATTTATCTATTTAAAAAAAATTTATATTCATATATTTATTCGGAAATTTTATAATATACACCATACTAAAGTCAAGATTCACATTTTCTAAGACTTGATAAATAAAACTTTATTGGACTGACATAACATACCAAAAGCCTGAATTTCAAGCTTTTGGCATATGTCAGTTCACTGAAATCTGATTTATCTGGTATAATAATAGACAAATCTTCAATAATTCAATGTATCTAGCTAATATATTTAGAAATAACCTCAGCATTGAGCGGGTTGACTAAATCAAGCCTTGAATTGCTGTTTAACCAGATGCTGATTATTATGAGAAAAGTTGTACGGTTGATTTGCTCCTTGTGAGTAATTATACCCTCGGTGTGTGGACTAGTCGAGAGAGCCCTCCGTTTATCTCTGTGTGCCAGCTCGAGTGTGTTTTCAGGGCTCTGCCTTTGAAATGACTTAACCCTTTCACAGCGAAGGTCTCATTCTAGCCAAACAGAATATGCAAAATGTACGTGTTTTTATACCGGATGTATCAGATTTCAGTGAACTGACATATGCCACAGCCTGAATTTCATTGATTTTTGCATATTTCCGTTCATTGAAATCTGATTTAACTTCTACAATAACAGGCAAATTTTGAAGATTCAGGTGTCTTTAGCAGTGAAAGGGTTAAAACGTGTTGAAAAGTATGCAACAACCTATTAACCCTTTCCTATAATACGAAACTAGACCGCTAAGCAAGTCGATAAAATAATGGGGGCGAGGTTGGGGTAGAGGTGAGTATTCAACAGATGAATAAGGCAAAAAGACAACATCAAAAGACACAATCAACTTGTCGGCACGGAATAAAAGGACTGAGCTCTGATCTATAGCTTTGCGGAGCTTTGTTTTTTTTCCCATCAATTTTGTCCTTTGTCCTGCTGACGAAGATCATTATTTCGAAACGCTGACTTTGTCTTTGTTCTTTACTTCCCTGTTCAATACTCACTTCCACCCCACCGCCCCCCCCCCCCGACCCCTCACCCATTAACTCAAGTATTGAATAAAGAAGAGAAAGGCAATAATCAACAGGGCTAAATGAAGACAGATAGAGACAAAATAATGCCAACTCAAGTCTTACCTCTTCCTCCCCGTACGTAAAGTTCCAGTCCCTCAGAGACAATTCCTGGCAGTCCATAGTGAAATTGTCCCAGGCTTCTGTCAGGCGCATGTGCAGAGAGATGCGTAGCATGGACTCGTAGGCCTCCTTGGCCTGGACGTCACGCCCATCGCCTCTGTACCAGTGGTTATCTCCCCAGTACTGGCCGGGAAACTGGAAGAGCTCGACGTTGAAGAAGACAAAGTCCCCCGACTGTGGGTAGCCGAGATCGTAGGCTTCCAGCATAAACTCTCGTAGAAGGTCTCCGTTAAGTAGAAGGATAATAACTGTCAATAGAAGCGTATCAGAAAATAAATTCGTGTAAGATTTTGCATATTATCATCGTAATTATAATATGTATTTAAAACGAAATTCTGTGTTTCTTTGTGTGTGTGTGTGTGTGCGTGTGTGCGTGTTTGTGTGTGTGTGTGTGTGTGCGTGTGTGTGCGTGCGTGTGTGTGTGTGTATGTGTGTGTGTGTGTGTGTGTCTATGTGTGTGACGAAGCCACCTCCTAGCCGCTATCCATCGATTTAAAAACTGACACGTATATTATGTAAAAAAAATCCTCAACACCGTCGAAGTGTGACACGGAGACGTTTTTATTTGTTTTTAAATATTTGCTCTAAAAGAGGAGTTGTTAAAGTAAACGGATATAATATTTGGATACCAAACACCATACGAATAGACCCAATTAGAAGATATACCATCGGCATAAGTAAACAAGAACAAGAAAGACATGAAGGAGAACCATAATATTATAGAGTAAGAGATGAAGAATCGATGAGGGCAATAAAGTCTCCACTCGATTTCCTCGTCCCGAAGATTGGTAAAAAAAATAAAACAAGTCACTATTCAAAATAAAACATGTGTACTATCCATGTGCATGGTTGTCAAGGAAGAAAAAATCTAGTAATATAATATAATGTGTACCGTTTCTATGGCAACTTAAAAGAATATATCTTTTTCTCTTCTTCTTCTCTTTGCCACTTATGACTGAACTGATGTCTTCAATCGAAACTTCACTTTCCATCTTTAACGTACTTTACTCTTTAGGGGTGCAATAGCTCAGTTGGTAGAGCATCAGACTGTTGTGCTGAAGGTCCCAGGTTCAATCCCCTTCACAGGCGGATTTTTTTTCCAGGACTAGAAAACCCCACTGACAACCCAGCAGTAAAAGGGGTACCTGGCCCTCCATACAGCAGTGTCTTTGTCCCACAAACAAATTATAACACGCCTAACAGGCGCTTGTCTTGTCCTATGTGTTTCAATGTTTGCTGTAGGCCAGGGAAAGTCAAACGTTTGAAGCGCGATGAGCACAATTCGTGGATATCAGCGGTACATAAGCTACCACTTTTTTTAACAGTTTACTCTAAATAAATCACATATTTCGTTTCTTTACATAATAACCCACCATTCAAGTTTCTTCAGCGAGAAATTTCAAATTGTAACAACCCTCTGCTTTTCCTCACTTTCGAATTTCTTGTTTGTTTGTTTTTTTGTTGAGAGTTTTAGGGCACGTGCAACTGCTCTGGTCATATAAGCGCCCATTCGAATTTCTCCTACTTTATGGCAGTTTCAAGCCAGTCCACTAATACCTGAAAAAGCGTCATATCAAATTGGACCGTCAAGCCTGTGATAAGATAGAGGGAATAGTCGAATAGTGATAAAAAGACAAGTAAGGGACAAAGACAAAGAAACAAAAAAGAGTCAACGTTTCGGACTAAAAACCTTCATCAGAACAAAGGACAAACAAACAAAGAAACAAAAATACAATATAATATGACATGAGAAAGTTGAATAAAAAGGACGCAGCTCTGATCCATGGCTCTGCAGATGTGAGAAATAAAGAAAGAATGAAAGAAATAGATAACTCGTCTCTTCTTTCTTTCTTTCTTTCTTTCTTTCTCTCTCCGTTTCTCATCCGTCCGCATTATGAGAACTGATGAACTGTTGGAGTGCTTACTTCTGCTATTCCTGGCTGCAGCCGTCAACAGTTTGGAGATGTCTGGGTTGCTGTTGCTGTACACTTGTACAACATAGGGGTAGTAGTTGCTTTTCTGTAGGCCAGCCTTCAAGGTTTCACCTGATGGAGGATAAAAGATAAAGATAAAGTGGAGGCTTTTAAATATTATAGCGCTGATATCCACGAGTGCTCATCGCACTTTGCACTTTTTACTTTCCCCGGCCAACAGCAAACATTGTAACACATAGGTCAAGACAAGCGCTTGTTAGGCGTGTTACAATTTGTTTGCGGGACAAAGACACTGCTGTATGGAAGACCAGGTACCCATTTTACTGCTGGGTTGACAGTGGGGTTTTCTGGTCCCGGAAAAAATTCCGCCTCTGTAGGGGATTGAACCCGGGACCTTCAGCACAACAGTCTGATGCTCTACCAACTGAGCTATTGCGCCCCCAAAATAGAGATGACATCATACAAATTTGAATATATGAAAAATTGGTAGACCTAAATGCAACTCCTCTCTAGCCACTGTACCTTGTGTACCGAACCGTAATGACAGGTTAACACTTTCCCTGCTAAAGACACATAAATCTACAAGACTTCCCTATTCTTATACCAGATAAATCAGATTTCCGTGAATTGACATCCGAATTGAAATCGAACACGTACATTTTCAATTTTTTTGCATGCGTCAGTTGGGTTATAATCAGACCTCGCTGTGAAAGGGTTAAATCTGATATAGCAAAGGAAACAACAACTACTACTACTACTACTATTACTACTACTACTACTACTATTACTACTACTACGACTACTAATACGAGTACTACTACTACGACTACTACCACTACTACTACGACTACTACTACTACTACCACTACTACTACTACTACCACTACTACTACTACTACCACTACTACTACTACAACTACTACTACTACTACTACCACTACTACTACCACTACTACTACTACAACTACTACTACTACTACTACCACTACTACTACTACTACTACCACTACTACTACTACTACCACTACTACTACTACTACCACTACTACTACTACTACGACTACTACTACTACTACTACCACTACTACTACTACTACCACTACTACTACTACTACTATTACTACTACTACGACTGCTACTACTACGACTACTACTACTACTACTACGACTACTATTACTACTACTACGACTTCTACTACTACTACTACGACTACTACCACTACTACGACTACTACTACTACGACTACTACCCCGACTACTACTACTACTACTACTACGACTACTACTACTACTACCACTACTACTACTACTACGACTACTACTACTACTACTACCACTACTACTACTACTACTAC
>JAUEKZ010192600.1:0-12122 GCA_031471865.1 Melibe leonina | reverse complement strand
CATATTTTAGTTGGGTTAGAATCAGACCTTGCTTTGAAAGGGTTAAAATTAAAACACATTTATTTAGGTCATAATATCCAAAGGTGCCGATGCGTTTGATGAAGTCAGACAATAAAAAAGCAATTTAGATTTTAGATTTTACCCACATCCAAAACCGCTTTGAATTTTATTTTATTAAATGTTTTAAATTTGAGGCTTTAACTGTTCTGCAGTTGTCAGATGGAATATTTTTTTCAGAACTGACGGTTCTCATTTCATCTAACTTATCATTATTTCAATGCATCTTTAAACTATGTAAAATGTTATTATCTTAACACTATGAATAAAGCTTTCAATGCCTTGAAATGGAAGCATAACTGCATGAAGATATAAACTTCTCTATAACTATAAACTAAGTAGACCGTTTCCTTGCTTTAAACTTATCCATGAACAAAGTAGACAATTTAATTATCTTGCTACTTTCAGTGTTGCGCTTAATTAATGAAACTACATATTACTATCGGTCAAATACAACAAATTTGGTCCCTATGTAGTAATAGACCTATGGTTCACCATGGTGAAAAACAAAATTATATGAAATCACAAAAGGCTTTCTTCTTTTCAAAACCACAAAGAGGGTGGATGGGTGAATGTTTGGGCGGGAGTGGGCAGGGTAGGGAGGTATTCTTGTACAAAAAAGCCCCTAATATTATCTATACCCCTGGCATCAGGTCTTTTAAAGTCGTGAGTAGCGCATCCTTGACTGTTTGGTCTGTGGCCAAATTCAGGAAAATATCGGTGATATCTTTCCTGGACCTCCGGGACTGAAGCATTTCCAGAACGCAGTCTGTAAACACCGACTGCAGTTTGTACTGGTGGGCGAAATGGAGCAGGTCAATGCAGGTGTCGGAGTTAAGGCAGCCATGGGAAAGGACGGAGCAGAGGTACTCCGTGAGAGGCAGAAGCAGGAATCGATCAGCTACGGTCAAGACATCCACACATCGGTCAAGCACTGAGGGTGGCAGGTCATCTTGTGAAAATGTGACCGAGTCAGGAGACAGAGCGAGAGAGTTGCTTTCTTCTTCCGTGATTGACTTTTCAGTTTCAGACAGGTTCAAGTTTTTTATCTCTATGCCTGACGACTGGGACGCTTGTAGCTGCAGAGTATCAGACCTCCTCATTTCCCCCTTGGGTCTCCGGGACAGGGGAAACATTCTGGACCGAGTGTGAGACGTTTGCAATGCTGGTAATTCAATGATCGTGGATTCTGCACTGTTTGCTTGGTGAGGGTGGAGAGGTGGAGACGTGTCCTGTGGAGAGGCAGCAGTTTGACCGTGGTCAGGTGATTGGGATGGTGGTGTATCTAACAACATTGTTTTCTGGCCGTCTGTCTGGTGTGGATGCGGGCATACCGATAAATCTTTCAAGCTGACATTTGGACTGGTGGTGTTGCCACAGCCCACTTTCACAGCGGTGACGTCACTGGTGGCATTATCATTAACAAAGCAGTTCTTCTCCTCTGATGATATTATCGATGTCTTTCCATCACTACTCATATACCCAGCACTGCCCGATTCAATGTTCAACCTTTCATCGTTGTTGTTGCTGTTGCTACTTTGACAAGAGGGAGTTTGACTACTACTACCACAGCACTTATTTATAGAATTAGAAGGAAAGGCTGAACTGCTGTTGCTGCTTAATGACACCGAGTCAATGACGACACAACCAGCCTTGCAGCCATGAAGATAATGGAGAACAAATTCAAACCCAAACACACTGACATCAGAAAACGTGATATCCATTTGGTCAGCTTCGGCATATCCACCTCCTAACATGGCTGCAAAAACTTCCGATTTCCTCACCAGAACTTCTTTGAAAGCCTTAAATATTTTTTTCTCCCCAGCCCGACCGTCCTCCGCAGAGAGGTTGATATCATAGCGAGCTGACAAAGACTCATATACGCAGCAACCTGTTGTCTCGTGTTCTTTGGCGACATCCTGTGTCTTTGTCTTGGTAATATTCCCATTGCAAAAACAACTCCTCTTAACCTGTGCCTTTAGTCCTCCTTGGTCTTGGGTCTCCAAAGTTTGGTTGTGACCACCATGACTTTGCAATTGCCTTTTCTGCACCTTCTGATGACGGTAGTGGCAGTCTGGACCGCAATCTACACATGACGCAGCAGTTGTTGATGAAGATGAAGATGGGTCTTCATGCACAGGGTGCAAATCTGGACACGTCTCTAGTTGATCCACGTGAAGGGTGCGTGGTGCCATTCCTGCCAGGTGCGTCCAAAGACTGAGGCCTGTCACCACACTCTCCCGCAGGAACAGGGGTAGTTCCTCATTGAACAGGACAGGGAGGACAAGACTCTGGAGATCCGCGTCCTTCATCACACTATGCCTGTGCATGGCTCCACTGATATATGAGGGAAAATAGAGGGCAAGAGAGAGAGAGAGAGAGAGAGAAATTGGTGTAACTATAACTTATTCATTTACTTATAAGGCATCATCAAGACTGGTTTACAATGCTAAAGACGCTGTACATGATTGGAAAAATAATACATTTTCACAGACACACAAATGACAAAATTAATAGGAGTAGATATAACAGGCAAAAACACAAGCACTATATCTGGAAGGTCTCTGGTATCCCTCATGTTTATATTCCTCTTAAGTTGATCTATCACTATCAGTAGATCTATGTGGTAAAACACTTATTTTCTTGTCTATCTAGAGAGCCCCATCTTTGAGAAGACCTAAAAATGCAAAAACCAACTACAACAAGATCAATGACAACATACCTGCCAATGGACAGTAGAAGCAGACTAGTGGCACATGCTATTTTTTTAGCATGGGTTCCCCGACTCCAAATTCGTTTAATTTCTCCTTGCCCAAACTTGGACAAAGCAACGGAAGCCAAAGCCCGCATAAGGCTGATGCCTTGCCTAACCCTGGTCCGGGTTCTTTCGTCCGGGGACTTGGTGCTGGCATCGCTGGTGCACACCTCAGGGTTATCCCTGGCACATTGGCTGTCTACGGACAGACTTCGGTGCAGCAGAGAAATTGAAGGAAAATAACAGGCTGAGGATGAGGACTTGATGCGACTGTAAGCATCCCCTCCAAATTCCAACTCCACGTACTGTCCAAATTCAGACTTACAGTCAGAGCTTTGAGAAGACGGAAACATCTCATCAAAATTAACTCTGTGTCTGGACAGCCAAGCACTGGAGCCGTGCATGTCTTTAAATAAGAAGGCTGGTAAGGATCCATCTTGTTCCAGGATCAAATTTCTGGCAATCAAAGCAGGAGCCTGCTCTAAAAGAAGAGATTCAAAACACAGCGGGTTGGTACAGACTCGTGACAGAGTTCGCGCACACCGTTGGAATGGTCTGGAAGTCACACCGAGGTAAGTGGTCAAGGTGGAAAGGACTTGATGCTTTACCAAATACAGAGTCGGATCGGTTTTCATGGATATCCTCGATAAGAGAATAAGAATATTTGACTCAGAAGTTCTCTGAATTTTTTTAACTCTGTCACTTCTAGCAGTAGGGTTAGTAGTAACAACCGTATCAAAAGTTGTAAGATAGGGATTTTCTTGATTGTTTTCATTGTTGTTTGCTGTTGGCCCCTCAGTTTGATGTGAACTTCCTTCCTGGTGGAATGACCTGTTGGTGATGACAGATTCACATTCTAATGCCTGGTCCTGTTGTACTTGTAAGAGAGAGCTATTGGGTTTTTGATCCGGGATATCTCTCCTACTATTTGGTTTCTGCTCAACAGAAGCAGCAGTGCTTTGGATCGCACCGGGCATCTTACTTTCTCTGGGATTGGGGGCCTGGTGCGGGTTGGGACTGGAGTAGGGGGAGATACTGTATCGAGAAAAGGGACTCATACTCGTAGAGGGGCTGTGTGCCCAAGGGTTCACTAGCTGATCCCCAGTGTGGACGGGGGACTGGGCCATACTATTATTACTATGCTGAGGGGAGCAGAGAGGCTGTAGAGGAAAAGCAGGACATTTGCTTGTACTTGTACTTAAAGTTGCACGACCACAACTAGTCCCCTGTTGTAAACAGTGGTGTGAGGATAAAAAACTGTCACTATGATTTTTTTCTCTGTCCGCAAATGAAAACCTCTGATTCAGTGGATTATCTATAGATGGGGATGGAGGCAAGCTGAACTTTGCCAGTGGATTATCTACAGATGGGGATGGAGGCAAGCTGAACTTTGCCAGTGGATTATCTACAGATGGGGATGGAGGCAAGCTGACCTTTGCCAGTGGATTATCTACAGATGGGGATGGAGGCAAGCTGAACTTTGCCAGTGGATTATCTACAGATGGGGATGGAGGCAAGCTGACCTTTGCCAGTGGATTATCTACAGATGGGGATGGAGGCAAGCTGAACTTTGCCAGTGGATTATCTATAGATGGGCCTGCCCTTGTCTCTTTATCAATCTGTGTCAACGAGTTTGATTGTCGTTCTTTGGCATTGTCTGAACAAAGTGTTACTGATGCTCTAGTTGGTGGTGAGGTGTGTGGCTTCTCACAACGCACTGGATGTGGTCTAGAGAGGGAAGAAGAACTCTGAGAGTTAAAAATGGATTTCAAAGAGGTTGAGGAGCTTGTCACCGATTGTCCACTTTTGGTAGATGTTTCTGGTTTGTCTGTTACTGTTAGAGCTGATGTCGGACCCAATCCATTTCCGCTTTGGCACGGCAGTATCACTGAGTTTTCCTCCTCATTCTCCTCCTCTGTATGACATCTACTATTCCCCGAATGCTGGCCTACACGGGTAATACCATTTTGACTCTCAGTCTCCTGATCCTCCAGTTTTTGAGTCCCTATAATATCCTGGTCTTCATCTTCCTCTTCAGAGGCAGAGTACACTAAAGCTTGACTGAATTCTGTTGTAGTACCAGCAACAGGTCCCGGAATCAATGATTGAGACTTAGTTCCAAGAAATGGCCGAAAGGGAGATGACTGCAACTGAGACAGGGCATTCTCCTGAAAGTCTTCCAATTTACAACTACTACTACATTCAGATGTCTGTGACTGAGACTGAGAGATAAAAAAATAGCTCCCTGTATCAGCAATGATCGGAGGTGATGCCGGAAATTCACTGGCAAGTGGACTAAACTGGACAGTGTGCTGAAAACTGTGTTGTGATGACCATTCAGGACTTTGACCTTCACTAGAGGTGCTTGCTGTATCCTCTCCAACTGGAGAGTGGACGCTGAGTGACCAGTCGGGGCTTGCCTGAGATGGAGAGTGGCATGGGCTTTGAAAAGTAGAGTGCATTGGGGAAGAGCTTGTACTGCGAGGGGAGGGATGGGAGGGGGAGTAGTAAGAAGCTCCAGCGCTTAAAGGGCTGTAGGGGGAGAATCCGCCCGCTGACGCCAATTTGGAAGAGGTTCCTCCGACAAAGTCATCTGATTGGTCAGGGCTGAATGATTTACAGGTGACGCCAGGGGTGTTGTCATCGAGACCCCCCCAGGATTGCGTGCCGTGCTCTATCTGGTATGTGGGACTGTTGATGCTGAACATTTTCCTGGGGTTGGTCGATAATTGGGGGGCCGTATCGTCCTCATCATCATCGTTCATTGAGACGTCCATCACTTCTTCATCACCGCAATCAGCTGACTGAGACTGGGTTCCTATAACAAGAGCTAGAGAGTCAAGCCTGCCGGGGTCTTGTTTTTTCATTGTCGTTCCTTCTTCAGCACTACGAGGTCCTTCGTCCATGGAATGGGGTGCGTTGTGTATTGGTAAGGAGGACCTAGGCTTGTCAAGTGTATCCTCACGGGATAGAATTCCTGATGTGTTCGCTGAAATGCAATCTCCTCCCGTTACTATTTCTCCATTATCCTCATGTGATGGATTAAATTCTTCCACATCAGGTTTTTCACAAATTTTACTTATTAAACTTGAAACCCCACCTCTGAGCTGAGCAGACAAGTCGGCATTTTCTGCAACACTGAACTCACAGACTCGAGCTAGGTGCTGCATCAACAAGGGCACTAACCCATGGTCAAGGAGTTTGGTCAAGCACTCGTCATTGTACAGGAAGTTGATAAGAATGCTAATGATTCGATCGTGAAGGAGAGAAAATTTGCCATCAATCTCCAAAGCATCCATGAAAAGATCTAGTGCATTTTCCTGGTGGAGTTTCTGACGGTTCACAGACTCTTTAGAGCACAGACACAGAGCATTCAGTAGGGCACACTGGTCAAGGTGGGGATTACCTCCCCTCAACAGCCGCACCAGGGTATGGATCAATCCGGCTGCACCGAGAGGAGGGCGGATGTTTTCATGGTCACACAGTCTGTACACCACAGATAGAGAGAAAGACGAGATGGAAGCGTCCGAGCTTTCACAAAACTGGATCAGTTCTTCTAGACAGTTGCAGGACAGCATTTGCTCTACAAAGCCTGGGCAGCATCTGATAGGAAAAATCAGGGTAAAAAAAATAAATATATAAATCCTTAAGGGACCAATCCATAGATTTGAGCACTGTAGTGTTGAAAAACAGGGAAAACATTATTTTAAATAGCTACACAGTACTTCTTTAGTTCAGGCATTTCCTTGAAAAGAAAGCCTTTAGACTAACTTGGAGCCTTCTGGTCCACAAAGCAGGAGCTTTATCAATACTCAATTAGCAGCATGAATCAGACAAGTGACAACTGCTGTCACCATATGGATGGTACACTGGTCTATTACAGATTACTTCTGTGGTGCTTATATGACCGTGCCGTAGTAGTTGCAAGTAGTGCCCTAAAACTCTCAAACAAACAAACAAAGAAAGAATACTTCCACATCACAATGTGAACAGGCCGACATATGTGCATGGGTTGGTACCCATTTAAAACTCAGTCATTAGATGGGAGGCAATTGCAGTAAATTTCCTAAATGAAAGGAAAACCCAAAACAAAGTGCCATTGATTGGTAGGAATCCATCATTTGACCACAGGGTAACTCCTTGATTTGAACAGGAACAGAAAAGAGGGAATGGGATAGGATAAAGAAAACATTCAGTTTTAACTACGCTATTGTTCAATGAATATTCTTTCAACTAATAGGTACTTTCGCCAAGATCTTGACAAGGCATTATAAGCAATATCAAAATTCAGATTTGGGACTAATTCGAACTATTATAGTGGAATTCAATGACACAAAAATTCATAAAACTTTCTATTATTTCACTACTGCACCATATTAAACCAAAACAAAATAGAGAGAGAGTGAGGAAGAGTAAATAGAATGAGGTATGAATAAGAGGGAGTTATAGATAGAGAATGAAAGAAGAGAAAGTGCTATGAGTAAAAAAGACTAAGAGAAAGATGGTGGTAGAGAGGAAGAGAGAGAGGGAGAGAGAGAGAGAGAGAGAGAGTGTGAGAGAGGGAGGAAGAGAGAGAAGGGGAGAAGGAGTAAGAAGAATGAGGTATGAATAAAAAGAGTTAAAAATAGAGACTGAAAGAAGAGAAACTGCTATGAGAAAAACAGGCTAAGAGAGAGATAGAGGTAGAGAGAGAGAGGTAGAGAGAGAGAGAGAGAGAGAGAGAGAGAGAAGAGACAGAGTCACTTCCCCTTCCACACATCATAGTTCCCTCTGTCTGACCTGAGAGTGCTGAAGAGGGAGAGAATGCGGAGAGCTTTGTACTTGAGCTGCTGATCATCTAGGGTCAGCAAGGAGGCCACTGCCTGAACACAACGACTGCCCTGCACTAACCCCTTCACCATCTCCACACTTTGGCCAAACAGTCTAAAGGGAGAAAAAATCGTAATGGGACAAGAGAGGAAATTAGTTAAATAAAATAAAAAAAACCCAAAAAACAAAACAAAAAACCAAAAGGAAAATGAAAAACCTGTAACCCTTTCCATGCTAGGGACATCAAAAGCTTCAAGACTTTCCTGTTCTTATACCAGATAAATCAAATTACAGTGAATGGATAGATGCCAAAAGCCTAAATTTCAGGCTTTTGGCATATGTCAGTTTACTGAAATCTGATATAATCTGGTATAAAAAAATGTACATTTTCAAGATTTTGCATATATCAGTTGGGTTAGAATAACACCTCGTAACCCTTTCACTGCTAAAGACACCAAAATCTTCAAAATTTGCTTGTTCTTATACCAGCTAAATCAGATTTCAGTGAACTGACATGTGCCAAAAGCCTGAAATTCAGGTTTTCGGCATATGTCAGTTCACTGAAATCTGATTTATCTGGTATGAGAACAAATACATTTCAAGATTTTTCATATTTCACAGTTGGGTTAGAACATCTGGTCGATAGAGCTTGAACTCGTCCTCCTTTTTTGTTTCGTGAAGCAGACAAATGGCAATGGCTGCCACCCTCAGAATAATAAACTGGTCAATTGCAGATTTCTTCCTCAAAAACTGAACATGAACACGTGAGTCAGTCAGAACCCACTCAACACCTTGTTGAAGTGAAGTAATTGTAGTATATATTCTTGTCCCAAGAAAAAAAAAGTTTCCAAGGAAAACTCCGGATAGACACCAGAGGTGAAAGTTTGTCAATCCTGCAAGGAATTTAGATCAAGAAATAAAAGGAATATATCACAGTTTCTTCATTGTATCTTCTCTAATCACCTGATGGCTCTGAGGTAAGTCAGCTTGCACTCTCTCTCCTTCGTCTCCGTGAGTCGCTGGGCCACAAAGGCAGGGAAAGCCAGGCTGAGGAGCTCCGGACAAGATGGAGTGTGTTGCACTAGATTTGCAACTGCCCTAACTCCACGATTGTGGATGGTCTCCTTCTCTGTCGACATGGTCACATTCACTGTGAGAAGAATTGAGCATGAATATCAGATAATATAAAAGGTAACCAGGTCTTGTCTCAATAATTATGTCACCAGCGTATAATACAAATGGATCGGTAATTGGATACAGTGGTATTCAAACATTGAATTGAATATGTTCAAGAAAATAATAAGTAGGTACCTACGCTATCAATGCCTCGATATATATATATATATATATATACCATTATAAACTGTCTTATACTGAAAATCATAATTATCATCATATCTTTATCATCATCAAGCCTTATCTACAACACATTTAAGTATTAGTGATCATGTTTCTTGAGGCCTCTCATTACTCTCTGTTTCTCATGAAAGCTATATCATGTCATACACAACAGCCTTTGAAGTGATGAATTATACAGAAAAAAAAACATAATTCTGAAAAAAAAAACCCAACCCAAAAACAATTAAGATGTCTTTGATTTTGAAAAAGAAAAGCATGTAGAATATCTGAGTAGAAATTCATATGCAACTTACCAATAACAGAGAGACCATTATTTGAGAGAACCTGTTGGATAGAAGTTAGAAGAGAATGGGTCCAACATTCAAATCGATTTACAGTTACGTGACAGAAACGCTCACTTAGAGGCAACAACTTCTTATTGAATTCTAATAAGATAACACACAAAAGTAAATTCTTCAGAGCTTCATGGCTCAAGGAGCCAGAGCTTTTCCCAGTTTCTGTAGTGTGAAGCAGACAGATGACAATGGATAAGTACCACCCTCTTGATAAGACGCTGGTCTATTGTAGATTAACTTCCCAAACCCAAATTGTGGATTGGTACCCATTTTTTTACATTTGGTGTGGATGGGGGGGGAGGGGGGGGGAGA
The DNA here is from genome assembly GCA_031471865.1 of Melibe leonina. Taxonomy (NCBI): domain Eukaryota; kingdom Metazoa; phylum Mollusca; class Gastropoda; order Nudibranchia; family Dendronotidae; genus Melibe; species Melibe leonina. The sequence goes on along the minus strand of JAUEKZ010192600.1, from coordinate 2,495 downwards.
GGAATGAAAGACAGTTCAAGTTGGGATATTGGGTTTGGAACAAGGGCTCAGATTTGAATACAAGGGCACGTTTTAGAAATATGTACGTGCCTATCTGTGGGTTTCCCTTTAGCAACAAATAAACAGTGAGAGAGAGAATCAGACATGGGTACGTTGGCTGTACAAAGTTGCAATTAATTTCAAAATTCATCATAATGGGTTACTTTACAAACTAAAAACTTATGGAATATCTGAACAAATAGTGGGTAGAATTTTTTCTTTTAGGCAGAACTCAAACGGTGATAGTTAATGGAATGGAATAAAATGAAGTACCCGTAAGATCAGGTGTGCCGCAGGGTACAGTTTTAGGACCATTGCTCTTTCTCATTTACATAAACGATATCAATAAAGATTTATGACCTAGGACTGAACTAAGATTATTTGCAGATGACAGTTTTATATACAGAAGAAAAAGCGATAAAAATAAAAATGATTGAAGCTCAGCATATCTTTCCCTTTGTTATGCATTTTTCTCTCTGGTTCCAGTAATACAGCACACTAACCTCTTTGGCCACATTCTCCTCCAAACACAGGTTGGCCAAAATACTGAAAACAATGTCTACAGTCTTTAACCATTTGCCATGAGCCACAGTGTTGGATGGGGGATTCAACAAGTTCAACAGGACTGGCACACACTCAGCCTCCAGTAGACACTGGATAGCTTCCTTTGATTTGATCAATGTTGTCCGCAATACAACGAGGGACCCATACAAGCTGCTTATCCTCTTGCCTTTGCTGTTACATGCAGATTTCAGTTCGGACAGGATTCTGTCAACTTCTTTCCGTAAATCCATTTTTGAATGGTTGTTGCTGTTAAAAAAAGCAAAACTTCAAAATTTGATGCAGACAAGACCTAGAATTTAGATATCTCTAGACGTCTAGTCTAGCTAGATAGATTATTTAGCCTAGATGTAAACAATATAAATTTCAGGTCTAAAATGAAATACGATAAAGTATCCTTAAAGTTTTGGAGAAATTGGTCAAAACAAACCTCCAGCTTCACGTCTATCTGATGATAGGGATTATAGAAGTCTAGACCTAGATATTCTAGATGGATAGTCTAAACCGCTAGACCTAGATCTATCTTAGTCTTCAAATCCTAGTTTTAACGGTTCCAAAGATTGTGGAGCATCATACCAACGATAAAATTGAGAATGAAAAACTCTCTGGGTATCTCTGTAGATGAGTATGAAAAACCCTCTGGATGGATATATCTATAAGACGTCTCGTCACGTTGCAACTTCAGAAGTTGCCCTAAATTAGCTAATCGACACAGGACGGACAGGCCGAACTTGGCGAATAGCTAAACGTCTGGACCGTCTACTAAATCAGTGATCATTGATCAATCTCTCAAAGAAATTTCAACAAGTAAATTTGACATTGAGAGTTGTCTAACTTTTTTTCTCGACTGCTAGACTGCAAGTTGAGGGGGCGTGCCAGAAGGGCGGGGCCTAAGTAATCTGAAAGTCTCGGGTCCCAAAGGGCGGGGCAGATTCGTAATGACATTTTAGAATATTTATTATTTTGTTGGCGTTTTTTTGTTGTTTGTTTTTGTTTTTGTTCTCAGTATAGTGATAAAAACCGCTACTTATTTCATACTTTGACATATCTAGTCGATTCCTGCCAGCCTTACCTTAGCAAAGTTGTTTAAAATATAATGACAGTAAGGTGGCGAGCAAGCACTGGGAGGGAACCACAAGAAATGAGACAAACTTGAGAGAGTATGCAGTGCAGAAACGAGACAAAGCCAAGGAAAGCAGAAAAAATGGAGAAACAGAAAAAACAGAAAAATTGAACAGAGGGGGGTTCGAACCCGGGACCCAGCTACGGCACCTATCGCCTGGCCGGCAACACGGACAGCGAGCTAACCACTCGAGCTATCAAGTTTGTCTCATTTTTTGTTTAAAATACTTGATTCAGCTAGGACATTGTCCTCTGACTCATACACATAGCATCGCTTAGAAAAATCAATCTCAAATCTCGTAACGTCTTTTAGCTTTTATCTATGATCAGAGTGCTCATATCCATAAACCATGGTAATGTACCCAGCAGCTTTAAATCAAAGAGTCAAAGTGCTCGAGACACAAAGTGTAAGTGAGTAGTATACATATCCAGTATATTCCTTTACTTTTTAGATGGGACATTTTTGAGAAAGCTACCCTTTTTTCTTAGCGAAGAGGGAAACGCCCCGTAGTTTCGTAATTTTGACAATTGCCACGTTGTTTTTTTTTGTTGTTGCAATTTTCCCGGTTTTCTAGACCTAAAGATCATGATACAATATAATAAGCATCGGAAATTACTCTCTATTGCCACTCTAAACTATTGGGATTTCGCGAGTAACTTCCCTTGACAAGACAGGAAAGGCCAAGATAGATAGATAAAGGGCTTTTGTCAGTTACGCACTACGCACTCTCGAAAGAAAGGCACTCTCACTTAGATAGGCCGACAAAGAAAGC